>CAUYUJ010009968.1:400000-482276 GCA_963575745.1 Prorocentrum cordatum
TCGGTGTTTCTTGAGGGCCTCTTTGGCCGTCTTAGGGCGGCCCTGGCCTATCTTACGCTGTCGGAAGCCGTCTTGGGGGTCTCTCTGGGCCATCTAGGGACCCGCTGCGGGCGCATCAGAGCCGTCTTGGAGGCCACTCTGGTCGTATTGGAGGCCTCTTGGGCCGAGCCCTCTTGGGGCCGTTTGGGGAGCCCCCGGGGCCGTCATGGGGCCGTCTTGGAGGCCGTAAGGGCCATCTTGAGACGATTTTTGAGCCCTCTGGCCCGTCTTGGGCCGTCCGAAAGCCAGTAAGAAGCAAATGCCCAAAAACCTTCAAACACCTAAGGCAGATCACTGATGTTGGCTTCTTTGGGCCCTGTTGGAGAACCTCAGGGAGGCCTCACGGGCTGCCTTGGAGGCCTCTTGGGGGCCTCTTGGGCCGTCTTGGCCTGTCTTGGAGTTTTTTGTTGGGCGGACTTGGAGGTATATTGGACCCATTTGCGCCATCTTGGACCTTCTTGGACGAACTCGGAAGCCATCTTACCCTCTTGGAGACCATCTTGAGCCGTCTTGGAAGATTGTATCCAGACATTGAGGTCGTTTCCGGGCCTTCCTCGGGGCCGGCGCGCTGGACCGAAGCCCCACGGAGAGCTCTTTGGATCAATATCCCAAGCCAAAGAAAGGCCGTATGATCTGGCACGTCAGGCACCCCTGTGGCACGCCAACAGGGTGCGGCGGATCGAAGACGCCTACGGCGAATCACCGTCGCCCCCCGCCTTTTTGGAAGCGCCTATGTGGTCGAACGTTGAGGCCAGACCTGTGAAGCTATCGGACCATGTGTTCCCCGAATCGGTTTGGAAAGCCTTCGGGGACACGTGGTCATCTTGAAGGTCATCTTGGCGGTCGGGAGGCCGTTTTGGCCCTTTCGGGCGTTCTTGGAGGACGTCTTGGAGGGCTCTTGGGTCGTCTTTGAGGCCATCTTGGGCTTCTTGGAGGCCTCTTGGGCCATCTTGGGGGCCTCTTGGGGCCGTCTTGGGCCTCTTGGGGGATCTTTGGGGACACTTGGGCCGTCTCGGGTCGTCGGAGGGCAGAACACATGTAAATGCCACAATCCTTCAAAAATTCATTGGAAATCTATGATTTGGACCTTTTCGGGCCTTCCTGGAGGCCCTCTTAGAGGCCTCTTGGGCCGTCTTGGGCCATCGTAGTGCCATCTTCGGCCGTCTTGGTGGGCCCCTGGCCCGTCCGACGCCGTCGGAAGCCGTTTTGGGGGCCTCTCTGAGCCGATTTGGGGCCCTCTTGGAATGCTCCAGGGCAGTCTTGGAGGCCATCTTGGGCGTCTTAAAAGCCCCCTGGGCCGTCTTGTGGGCCTCTTGGGGGCCTCTTGGGCCGTTCTGGGGCCATCTTGCAGGCTTCTTGGGCGATCTTCGGGCGATCTTTAGGGACTCTTGGGCCGTATCGTGCCGTCGGAAGGCCGGATAGAAGCAAATCTCAGAATCCTTCAAAATTTTTGGGAACATTATTGATTTGGGTTTTCTCGGGCCTTCCTGGAGGCCCTCATGGAGGCCTCTTGGGCCATCTTGGGCAATCTTCGTGCCATCTTCGACCATCTTGGTGGGCTCCAGGCCCGTCTGACGCCGTCGGGAGCCGTCTGGGGGGCCTCTCTGAACCGAATTGGGGCCCTCTTGGGGCGCTTCGGGGCCGTCTTGGAGTCCATCTTGAGCGTCTTGGAGGTCTCTTGTGCCATCTGGGGGCCTTCTTGGGGCCGTCTTGGAGGCTTCTTGGACCGTCGTGGGGCCCTCTTGGAGCCCTCTTGGGGGCCTCTTGGGCGATCTTGGGGGCCTCTTGGGCCGTCTTGAGCCGTCGGAAGGCCGAGAAGAAGCGAATGCCAGAATCATTCAAAGGCCCAAGGAAAATCAATGATTTTGGCCTCTTCGGGCCCCCCTGGAGGACCTCTCGGAGGCCTCGTGGGCCGTCTTGGAGGCCTCTGGGTGGCCTCTTGGGCCGTCTTGGACTCTCTTGGGCCGTCTTGGAGGCCGTCAAGGACCATCTTGGGCGGACTTGGAGGCCGTCTTGGACCATCTCGGAGGCCATCTTGGGCCAACGTGGCCTTCTTGGAGGCCATCTTGGATCATCTTGGAGGGTGTTTTTCCGGATTGAGGTCCTTGGCAATCATTCCGGGTGGCCGACGGAACGCGCCGGAGCCCCAGCGGAAGTTCTTTTGGGAAAGAACAAAAATCAAAAACGATTGGATTTGGCACGCCAGGCACCCCTGTGGCACGCCAACAGGGGGGCGGCGGATCGAAGACGCCTACGGCGAATCATCGCCGCCCGCCGCCTTTCTGGAAGCGCCTATGTGGCCGAACGTTGAGGCCAGACCTGCGAAGCTATCGGACCATGTTTTCCCCGAATCGGTTTGGAAAGCCTTCGGGGAGCACGTGGTCATCTTGAAGGTCATCTTGGCGGTCGGGAGGCCATTTTGGCCCTTTCGGGCGTTCTTGGAGGACGTCTTGGAGGGCTCTTGTGTCGTCTTGGAGGCCATCTTGGGCGTCTTGGAGGCCTCTTGGGCCGTCTTGGGGGCCTCTTGCGGCGGTTTTGGGCCTCTTGGGCGATCTTTGGGGGCACTTGGGCCGTCTCGGGTCGTCGGAAGGGTGAACAAAAAGCAAGTGCCACAATCCTTCAACAACCGGAGGAAGATAATTGATTTTGGCCTTTTCGGGCCTTCTGAATGCCCTCATGGAGGCCTCTTGGGCCGTCTTGGGCCATCGTAGTGCCATCTTCGGCCGTCTTGGTGGGCTCTTGGCCCGTCTGACGCCGTCGGGAGCCGTTTGGGCTGGCTCTTTGGACCGACTTGGGGCCCTCCTGGAATGCTCCAGGGCCGTCTTGGAGGCCATCTTGGGCGTCTTAAAGGCCTCCTGGGCAGTCTTGGGGGCCTCTTGGGGCCGTCTTGGGGGCCCCCTGAGCCGTCATGGGGCCATCTTGGATTCCTCTTGGGTGAGCGATCTTCGGGCGATCTTTGGGTCTTTGGGGGCTCTTGGGCCGTATCTGGCCGTCGGAAGGACGAAAAGAAGCAAATCTCAAAATCCTTTAAAAAACCGTAGGACAAATTACTGTTTTGGGGCTTTTCTGGCCTTCCTGGAGGCCCTTTTGGAGGCCTCTTGGGCCAGCTTCGAGCCAATTTCGGCCATCTTGGTGGGCCCTGGCCAGTCGGACGCTGTCGGGAGCAGTCTTTGGGGCCTCTGAACCGGATTGGGGCCCTCTTGGGGCGCTTCGGGGCCGTCTTGGAGGCCATGTTGGGCGCCTTGGAGGCCTCTTGGCCCGTCTTGGGGCCCTCTTGGGGCAGTTTGGGGGGCCTCTTGGGCCGTCATGGGGCAATCTTGGAGGCCCTTGGGTGATGACGGGGCGATCTTGGGGGCCTCTTGGGCCGTCTTGAGCCGTCGGAAGGCTGAAAAGAAGCAAGTCCTAAAATCGTTCAAAAACCGTAGGAATATCACCGATTTTGGCATCTTGGAGGCCTCTCGGGTCGTCTTGGGCTGTCTTGGAGGCCTCTTGGGCGAACTTGGAGGTATCTTGGACTCTCTTGTGCCGTCTTGGAGGCCGTCTTGGACCAACTTGGAGGCCATCTTGGGCCAACGTGGCCTTCTTGGAGGCCATCTTGGATCATCTTGGAGGATTTGTTTCCGGATTGAGGTCCTTGGTAATCTTTCCGGGTGGCTGGCGGAACGCGCTGGAGCCCCAGCGGAGGTTCTTTTGGGAAAAGAACCAAAACCAAAAACGATATGGTTTGGCACGCCAGGCACCCCTGTGGCACGCCAACAGGGGGGGGCGGATCGACTGGCATTCGGCCCATCCCGCCACCGTGCTTGCGCTGTGGGTATGAAGCATATTGGATGGTCTGTGGGATTTCGTGGAAGGCTTCTTGGAGGCCTCTTGGAGGCAGCTTGGAGGCCTTTTGGGGGCCATTGGGGGGCCTTTTTTGGGCCTCTAGGGGGCCTCTTTGGGCATCTTGAGGACCTCTTGGGGGCCTCTTGGGGCCTTCTGGGCGCCTCTTGGAGCCTCATGGGGCCTCTTGGGGCGGAAGGCTCTGTTTTTCGCTTCGTGTTCTCCCTTTTGGGTCCCTTTTTGGCCCGTCATGGGGCTCTCTTGGAGGCCTCTTGGGCGGTTTTGGTTCGGAAAGCCGAAATGGCGAGAACGCCACCACTTTTCAAGAACCTACCGAAACTCAGTGACGTTTGCCTCTTTGTTGGGGCCTTCTGAGGCCACACTGAGGCCATCTCAGGCGCCTCGGGCCGATCTTTGGGCGTCTCGGGTCCCTCCTGGATTGTCTCGGGGGCCTCTGGGGGCTCTCTTGGCTCGTCTTGGTGCCCCCATCGGGGGCTCTCTTGGATTGTCTTGGGGGCCTCCAGGGGCTCTCTTGGATTGTCCTGGGGGCCTCAAAAAGGGGCTCTCTTGGCTCGTCCTGGGGCCCCCGTCGGGCCGGAAGCACTCCCGCTCCACCGCCTCCCAGGGCTCGGCGGGCACGCGGGAAGCCCCACGGGGCACGCGCCAAGCCCCGCCAAATTCAGGCAGTTGGGGTCCGGGGCCCCACAGAAAGACTCCTCGGGAGCGAGGATGGAGACTTCGAGGCTCAGTGTCAAGTGCGGCCTGTCCCTCTACAGGGGGAATATTCAAACATAGTCAAAAATAGTCAGGGGACTATTGTGGGAGTACTTCTTGACCATTTTGGAGCATGTTTGGCGTATTTTTTATTTTTCGTCGAAGGTCCCCCTGTAGGGGGACACGCCCGACTTAAGCTTAGTGGCGGATCTTTGGGTTTCCCCAGGTGCCGAGGGTGCTCCATCACGTCTTCCAGCAGCTTCGGTGCGACCGCTGGCGCGGCGCCTGCCCGACCGTCACCCTGAGCTACATGCAGATCTACCAGGCAGAGCCCCCTACGACCCGAGCCCGTGCGCTGCGATTCGCGGTGGGGGCCCGCGATTCCGATTCGGCTCGATGTGGCTCGATTCGCCCGCATCGGCCAGGGCCAGCCGGAGCGTGGCGCGGCAATCCGATTTCGATTCGATTCGGGACGGTAGTGGCGATCCGATTCGTTCCCGATCCTTGTGGGCGAACACATATCCGTATCCGCGGCCTCGCGGGCTGGGCCCCTGGGCCGCGAACCCACGGATGAGGGGCGTCTTATCGCGGAGGGTCCGCACGGAACGTACCCGTGCGACTGCGTATCCGCGGGATCGCGCCCCGCAACCTCAGCCGCGAGGGCGCGGATTTAGATGCCTTCGCCGCTCTTTGACTAAGCTGCCCTGTTGGTTCTCGGGCCATCACTCGGCTCTGCGGCGGGCACCCCCAAAACGCTCTCGGCGAGGCGAAGCTGCTGGAGAGCACCCCGAGGCTGGAAAGCCGCCGGGGGCCGACGGAACCGCCCGAAAACCTCGAAGCCCCAAAACCTCGGGCCTGTCCCTCTACAGGAGGAAGACTCAAAAATAGTTAAGAAATAGTCAGGGGATTATCGTTTGAGCATTTTTTGACCAAGTGGAGGTATTTTTTACTTTTTTTTCCGTCCAAAATTCGCCTGTAATTAGGGGGACACGCCCGACCTAAACCTCGGTGTGGTCGCCGCTCGTGAGATCGCCGACCCGGTGCCGCAATGCGGCCCAGCCGTGGCCTGCCAGGAGCAGTGCTACGACCTGCTGCGGCCCGCCGCCCGCGCCCGGCCGCTGCGCGTGCGGGAGGCGGGCGGGGCGCCGGCGGCCAGCGGCGTGCTCGTCGAGGGGCTGCGGGAGGAGGCCGTGGACACCGCGGAGGCTCCGGTGGCAAATCTCGCAGGCCTAGAGGTTGATACCAACACCAGCATCGGCGGCGTGCTTCCACCGAGGGAAAAACATCCCGATCTCGGTGATGGTGGTAATAATTCTGGCTTCCAACGTGGCCGAAATATTACCACCAGCACCGACATCTAGGATCAAGCTTCCCCTTGTGGAGGCGACCCCCTGTGTTGGTGTTCATGCCCATTTCCAGGCCCCCAAACATCGCGGGAGCCTTGCAGCTCAAGCAGTGGCGAGGCGTTCTGGCTGGCCTACAGGAACATTTCTGGCGGAGGCCGTCTTGCTTTCACACATCGGGTTTCTATATCATCAGAGCATGTGTGCTTGTTCTGGGAACACCTCTGGGTTCTACGAGCACGTCGTGGCAGGCCTTTAGGAATGCCAGGACGGTCTGTCCCTGCTCAAGTATATTCCGAGTTTCATGATTGAGGAGTGGGGGTCACGGCCCCCCCAGGCGAGGAATTGTAGAAGCACCCCCCCCCAGACCAGTTGTGAGAGGGCGGCCTTTGGCCCAGACCCCTCGGAAGCTACAAGACAGCAAGAGTCAGACCTCCCCCCCCAATCAGACACCCCCCCCATGATGACATTCGGAGTGCTCTCGCAATTCCGTCTTCAGAACGCGCTAGCGTCGATTAGCGGTTGGTAATAGATGGGAGAGCGTTGATGTGGCGTCGATCAGCGTCGATTCAGAGTCGATTGGGGTCGATGAGCCGCGGCTCGCAGGAGCCAGCAGGACGGTATGGGAGGCTCCTAATTATGAGTTGGCATATAAGCGGAGGCGTGCCTCGAGAGGCTGGCGTACGGCTTCTGCAACATCGCCTTCCGGGCGACGAACTACAACGAGCAGTCGTCGAGGCTCAGTATCGTTTAACCGATCCCTATCCCTATACCCATCCCCATCCTGAGCCCCACCATCCCACCACTCCAGTTGGGGATGTACCTCTCGAAACCCAAAGGAAACAGCCGATATCCCCCATCTAGTGGGGTAAATCAGCCAGTGGGAACCAGGCAGCGCCAGTTGGGATAGGGATCGGTTAAACGATTCTCAGAGGTCGCACTCCGTGCTCACGCTGACGATCCGCCAAGCCGGGGAGGCGGCGGGCACCTCGGTGCAGTCCAAGATCCGGCTCGTCGACCTGGCCGGCAACGAGAGGTGGGACACCTTCTTGGGCGTCGCGTAACGGGGGAGCGATAATCTTCAGTCGGGCCTGTCCCTCTACAGAAAGAATATTCAAGAATGGTCCAAAAATAGTCTGGGGACAATTTTGCTTGACTAGTTCTGACCATTTCTGAATTTGTTGATGAATATGTTCAAGTTTTCCTCCGAACATCCGCCTGTAGGAGGACGTGCCCAACATAACGATCATCTGGAGGGGCAGCGAGGGCTGCAGAAAAGAAGGCCCTTTGGGGCCCCTGAGTTCCGCCCTTCGAGGCCCAACAGGGAGCCTCTAGGGCCCGAGAAGTGCACCTTTCCTCCCCCCCCCCGGTGTATCGCCCCCACTTAAGCGAGCGACGCCCAACCTTCGGCTCCGACATCACCAAGCTGCACTCCCGCGAGCTCGCCTCCATCAACAAGTCGCTCCACGTGCTCGGTCTCTGCGTGCAGGCGCTGTCGCAGGCTCCCGCCGTGTCAAAGCGCGACGGCCACGTCGTGGCGCCTCATGTGCCCTACAGGGACTCAGCGCTCACCATGGTGCTCCGTGATAGCCTGTCCGGCAACAGCTTCACCACCTTGCTGTGCACCCTCTGCGGCAGCGCTCTGTACCAGGTGCAGTCGCTCTGCACACTGCGGTTCGCTGACAGGGCGAAGCGGATCAAGATGCACGCAAAGATTGCAGAGGAGGCCGATTGCCAGGGGCAGCGCGAGTCGGAGCTGGCTTACCTCCGGTCACTAGTGGCGAGCAAGTCCATGCAGGGCGCCACTGTGGAGCAGCAGAAGCAATTGGAGCAACAGCTCAGCGAGCTCGAACAGGCGAATGATGCGCTGATGGGTGAGAATAGGACCTCCTGAATCCGCGGCCGCCGTCGCTTCGGGAAATTCTTTCTCGGTTGTGATTGTTCATACCTTTGTCTCTTTCTTTCTTTCTTTCTTTCTTTCCCTCTCTCTCTCTTTCTCTCTGAGGTGACAGAAATATGGCGCACGGTGTTGCAGCATCTCGCCTGCATCACCACGGAAAATTCAGGCGTGGTTGGGCGACCCGGTCTCCGTGGCTGACGCTCAGAGGTCCGGAGCCATCTCGCCCGACATGCAAAGTCCCCTAGCAAGCCAGCTTGCCGGTGGCTTTGCAGTTGTACCCATTTCTTCGTGGCCAAAGGGAGTCGCCGCCGCTTGTTCACCTTGTGTGTGTGTGAATGTGTGTGTTGTGTGTGTTGTGTGTGTTGTGTGTGTTGTTGTTGTTGTTGTTGTTGTTGTTGTTGTTGTTGTTGTTGTTGTTGTTGTTGTTGTTGAACATTATTTCTTCTTAAGAATAATTATTGTTGGGACCCCTGGTGCGCGACCTCTGCGCCGCGCCTAGGCCGCAGCTACATTTTCATCATTTTTTCGCGAAAGCTTCAGAAAAGTGGATTGTGTCCGGATCCGGTTGTTTTGTTGTAATCCGTTTTCCCTTGCAAAAAACAATAGAAAATGAAAATTCTTGTTCTTACTTGATCAAATTGCAAGAATCCCTTGCAAAAAATAAGGTAAAGTGGACATTCGTGCGCGCAAGACGAAATCCTTCCAAAACCTTAGGTTTCGTAACGATTTTAACATAAAAACATCAAAAACCCAATGGTTTTTTAAGAAAAAATTGTCAAAATGTCCTTCCGCGCGCGCTGTCCGAATCCCACAAAACCAATGGTTTTTCAACATTTATGTTACATGAGCTCGCGCGAGCTACTTTTTCTTGTTCTAACATAATCAAATTTCAATAATCCCTTGCAAAAAATAAGGTAAAGTGGACATTCGCGCGCGCAAGACGAAATCCTTCCAGAACCTTAGGTTTCGTAACGATTTCAACATAAAAACATCAAAAACCCAATGGTTTTTCAAAAAAAAATGTCCAAATTTCATCCCGCGCGCGCTGTCCGACTCCCACAAAACCAATGGTTTTTCAACATTTATGTTACATGAGCTCGCGCGAGCTACTTTTTCTTGTTCTAACATAATCAAATTTCAATACTCCCTTGCAAAAAAAAGTAAAGTGGACATTCGCGCGCGCAAGACCAACAAAAAACACGACGATCTCAGGAACTTGCCCCAAAAATGTGACCAACTCCGCTCTCTCTGTCTCTCTCTCTGTCTGCTCTCTGTCTCTCTCTCTGTCTGTCTGTGTCATGTATTGTATGTCACAATTGCAGGATGCTGGGCACACGCGCGCCCCGAATAAGTGACCAAGTTCTGTGGGTGTGTACCCCACGCCAGTGTAGTAGCCACGGTCGTCCGCACGCCACGAAGTGAAGTGTCCCAACGTCATAGGGCGGGAAGCTGGGTTTGGGTGGTCGCGAAGAGTCGTTTGGATATTTGGTAGAGCTTGAACTGCCCCCCCACGAAGTGGGGGTATTGTCTCGCGTCGCATGAAAACCCTGGCACTGGTGAGAACACTGAGCGTTCGGGTAAAATGATTGTTGTTGTTGTTGTTGTTGTTGTTGTTGTTGAATATTATTATTTCTAAAGAATAATTATTGTTGGGCCCCCTGGTGCACGCCCCCCTCGCCGCGCCTAGGCCGCAGCCACATTTTCATCATTTTCGTGAGGAAGTCTCAGGCAAAACGATGTGTCCAGATCCGGTTGTTTTGTTGACGCCCGCTTTCCCTTGCAAAAAATAAGCTAAAGTGGACATTTCTTGTTCTAACATAACCAAACTTCAAGAATCCCTTGCAAAAAATAAGGTAAAGTGGACATTCGCGCGCGCAAGACGAAATCCTTCCAAAACCTTAGTTTTCGTAGCGATTTTAACATAAAAACATCAAAAAAACCAATGGTTTTTCAACAAAAAATTGTCAAAATTTCATCCCGCGCGCTCTTGCGGATTCGTAGGAAACCCAACACTTTTTAATTATTTCTGTCAAACGGGCTTTTGCGAGCAACTTTTTCGAACTTCTGCAACAACGGTTGCGCACCTGCCAGGGCCATCATCCCTGTCAAATAATACCATGCGGGACACATTCGTTTTTTCTTCGCGCGCGCACGCCGTCGTCGTCGGCCGCGGGGCCCTGAATAGTAGCCACGGTCGTCCGCATGCCACGAAGTGAAGTGTCCGAACGTCATAGGGCGGGAAGCTGGGTGTGGGTGGTGGCGAAGAGTCGTTTGGAAATTTGGTAGAGCTTGAACCGGCCCCCCCACAAAGTGGGGGTATTGCCCGCCTCCTATGAAAAACCTGGCACTGGTGAGAACGGTGTGTCCCCACATGCTAGTAATTGTTGTTGTTGTTGTTGTTGTTGTTGTTGGTGTTGGTGTTGTTGTTGTTGTTGTTGTTGCTGTTGTTGTTGGTGTTGTTATATCTGTATGTGTGTTTGTATTTGTTGTTGTTGACGTTGACGTTGACGTTGACATTGACGTTGTTGTTGACGTTGTTGGTGTTGTTGTTGTTGGTGGTGGTGTTGTTGTTGGTGGTGGTGTTTTTTGTTGTTGTTATTGTTATTGCTGCTGCTGTTGTTGATGTTGTTGGTGGTGTTGCTTTGTTGTTGATGTGTTTGTTGCTGCTGCTGCTGCTGTTGTTGTCGTTGAATATTAACGACTAAAGTATCATTGTTGGCGCTCTGGCGCTCTCGCCGAGGCGCCGTCTACATTTTCATTGAACATGAGGCTCACGCTCGAGCGGTTTGGGGGACCGTCAAAACCTGCCCCCCAACAAGAACAACGCTCCCGCTCGAGACTTCCTCCTTTTTCTGCTCAAGGCTGGTGTTCTTGCTCGCCGCCGAAAGCCGCCGTTTTACAAAACCAGCGCTCCCGCACGAGCCTTTCGTTTTACCTTGGACTGGCGCGCTAGACTTTCTCTCATCGGCGCCGCCCCCAGCGAAAACTCCTTATTTTTTTACTCCAGGCGGTGCTCCTCCTGGCCACCGAAAACTGCCGCCCGACAAAACTAGCGCTCCCGACCGAGACTTCCTTCCGTTTTACGCTGGGCTGGCGCCCAACTCTTTTTTGAATTGGCGCCGCTCCCAGCAAGAACAACGCTCCCGCTCGAGATTTCCTTTCTTTTTCCTCGGGACGGTGCTGGTCCTCTCCGCCGACAGTCCCCGTCCCGACAAAAACACGGCTCCCGCTCGATGCCCCCTCCTTTCATACTCAAGGCGGTGTTCATCCTCGCCCCCGAAAGCCGCCATCCCAACACATCCAGCGTTCCCGCTCGAGACTTCGTTTTATTTTACGCTGGATTA
This sequence comes from Prorocentrum cordatum, assembly GCA_963575745.1. Taxonomy (NCBI): domain Eukaryota; class Dinophyceae; order Prorocentrales; family Prorocentraceae; genus Prorocentrum; species Prorocentrum cordatum. Next base: position 411,163 of record CAUYUJ010009968.1, read on the forward strand.
GCGCCCTACTCTCTCCAGCAATTGCGCCGCCCCAACAACAGCAACAGCAGCCCTGCTCGAGACTTCCTCCCTTTCTATTCAGTGGCAGGTCCTTGCCTCACCCCCTTCAGCCCCCATCCCCACCAATGCAATCCTGTCGTTCGGTACTCCCTTGTGCTTTACCCTTCGCTGGGGTTCCACTGGCGGTCTCGCATCGGCGCAGCAAGGCGCGGGCATGTGTTTCCGAGGCGGGATGTGTAGACATTCCTCGGAGGAGGTGTTTGCAAGACCTCATTTGGTGGTATATCTGGGAATGGGAATATCGGACCCCGCTATAGAACAATAGTCCCCCATTAAGTAGATGGTTCTCATGATGGTCGCATGCTCCGTGTGGATACATCGCGCATGCGGGTAACACAATTGTTGATGTTGTTGTTGTTGATGATGTCGTTGTTGTTGTTATGGTTGTTGTTGTAATTGATGTTGTGGTTGTTGTTGAGGTTGTTGGTGCTATTGTTGTTTTTGTTGTTGTTGTTGTTGTTGCTGTTGTTGTTGTTGTTGTTGTAATGGTTGTTGGTGTCGGTTGTTGTTGTTGCCGTTGCCGTTGAGGTTGTTGTTGTTGTTGTCGTCGTTGCTGTTGTTGTGGTTGTGGTTGTTGATGTTGCTGCTGCTGTTGTTGTCGTTGTTGCTGTTGTTCGGTAAGGCGTTGACACGGGTCCCGGCTTGTTGTTGGTATCTTTTTCTTCTCTCAAAACTCAAGTGTTTATCTTTCCGGGTAAGCGAAGCTCCAGCAACCGAGGGCTTTCCTCACGGCACTGGGGCGGCAGCGCAAGGTGCCCCACGGGGCCGGAGAAGGGGTCGGCATTCCTGGTCCTGGCGCGTTTCCAATGGTTTCCCGAGGATGCCCGCGAATCCCTCAGGATTCCTTTGGGTTTCTGAGGACTCCTCCGGACTCACTGGGGCCCCCAAGGTCTCCTCAGGACCCCCCAGAATTCCTCGGGATTCCTCAGGGGCCATTCCGCGGGACTCCCGAGGATTCCTTAGCATTTTCCAGGATTCCTCAGGGTCCTTCCGAAGTCTCCAGGATTCCTTAGGATCCCCCAGGAATCCTTTGGATCCCAAATGATTCTTCAGGATCCCCCCATGGGGTTCTCAGGATCCCGTTGGGTTCCTCCGGATTCTTCAGGATATCTTCGATTTGTTCAGGATACCCAAGGCCTTTTCAGGACACTTCAGGATCCCTCAGGACCCACCATGTCTCCTCAGGAAAAGGGGGAGGAGGAGGGGGAAGGGGAGTGGGATGGGGGGAGAGAGGGGGAGGAGGAGGAACAAGATGGGGAGGAGGAGGAAGATGATGATTACGATGATGATGATGAGGAGGAGGAGGAGGAGGAGGAGGAGAAGGAAGGGGGTAGGAGGCGGAGCAGGAGGAGGAGCAAGAGGAGGAACGGGGAGAAGGAGGAAAAGGGGGAAGGAGGGAGGGAACGGGCCGGGGGCAGGGGAATGTGGGGGGGGGGGGAGGGAAGGAGGGGATGAGGGAGGAGGACAAGGGGGAGGAGGAGGAGGAGGAGGAGGAGGAGGAGGAGCAGGAGGTGGAGGAGGAACACGAGGAGGAAGACGCGGAGGGGGAAGAGAAGGAGGAGGCGGGGGAGGAGGAGAAGGGAAGATGAGGAGGAGGTGGGGGAGGAGGAGAGGGAGGAAGAGGAGGAGGAGGAGGAGGAGGAGGAGGAGGAGGCGGAGGAGGAGGAGGAGAAGGAGGAGAAGGAGGCGGGAGGAGGAGGAGGGAGGAGGAGGAGGAGGACGAGGACGAGGAGGAGGGGGCGGAGGCGGTGGCGGCGGCGGAGGAGGAGGAGGCGGAGGAGGAGGACGAGGGCGACGACGAGTAAGCAGGACTCACCCGATGCATGTTTCAATGTGTGGTTCAAACCGTTTTTCGGTGGTGCTTCGTTTTTTCGAAATCGAATGGATGGACGAGGCCAGGGTCCGTGAGCGCGTCGCGCGTTAACTTTCCCTGTAGCGAGGATGGCGACTCCCGCCGCAGACGACCGCGGGGAGAGCGTCAAGGCCGCAGTAGCGGACAAGACGGCGGCCGCCAAATTGACTGCGGAGGGCAGCAAGGCCAACGTGACGGTTGTGGAAGCGGCCGTTGGAACGATGAAGAAGATAACGGATGGGGAGGTGATCGGTGGAGCGGGTGGGAAGAGGGTTCGTCGAGTTGGTGGGATCGCGACTGGCACAGCGGCCGCAGTAGCGCATGGCGAGGGGACCCGCGGCGCGAGCAGGAGCCGCAGCCAACGGCAGTGGCGCGCACGGAAGCCGTTCCTCCGCCTGCCTCTGCGGAGATCGCACAATCTTCGGTGGCGCCCCGTGAGGGTGGCAAAGGGGAAGGCGCAGTCGCGCCAAACGCAGAGCCCGCGCTGGAGGAGGAAACGGCGCCCACCGTGTACACGCTCGATTATTTCGAAAGCTACGACAGAGGCTGGAATGGCAATTGCAGGCAACACAGCGCAGCATTGAAGTTTTGTCGGGGTGACTTGGGAGATCGCGCTTGCGCCCGCACCTTCGACGCCGCAGTTGCGGAGATGACCCCGTGCGTCATCAAAACCAAAAAGCAGCGGGGCGCATCAAGACAATGCAGGGTGGCAGTTTAGCGGCGACAGCTTCACTCCTTGGTCTCGGTTGGAGATGGTCGCGCAGGTGGGCGCGTCTACGATGGAGCGGGCGGTCCTTGGCCCTGAGGGAAGCCGCAGTCGCGGCATGGTCAGTTGCGAAGTTCGTCCGCGCCCAAATTCGCATGGCCACGACAAGCGAAACGCGTGCGCGACAGGTGCCAGGGGGACGTCAATCTGCACAGGTGGGATTTCCTCCTCCGCCGCGACTACGGTTCGGGCGTTCGCACTCACCCCGAATGGCCCAACACGAAATTCCGCATGCACGAGGAGGGGCCCCACTTGAGCATCGCGCGCGCGCCGCGGAACGGGCTCAGCCACAGCGACGGGCCCAGCGCGCTCCGTCGGTATAAGCAGGCGGGCGTCGTCAAAACCCCAGGGCGTTTCGACGGCAATGAAGTGGCGCGCCTGCACCCGAGGTGGCAGTCAAACAAGTGATCGGGAGCGCTGCGCGCATGCAGCCGTAGTCGCGGCGCTCGTTCGCTCGCGCGCGGCCGAATCAAATTGGCGCGGCCAATCAAGCTGGCGTGGCCGCAGTTGCGGCACTCGCTGCCGCAGTCGCGGCAGGTGAATGTTTTGCGTCGAGCTGTCGAAACTGAAAATCTCGCCATCCCCCACCCCCCTCCCACCCCGCCTTATTCATTCTCCTCGTCGTCAGATGGGTTGCGTGATTTTCTCATGCGGGCTTTCTCTATCGCGCACTTGGTCGCGATGCCTCCTCGTCGTTCTCCTCGTCGCCCCTCCTCCCCCGCTGCCTCGTTCTCGAACATCTCCTAGATGCATTGCGAACTTCTCGCCTGCCCCCCCCCCCCCCCCGCCTGCCTAATTATCTCCACCCGACCCTTCGCACTCGCCCGCCTTCTCGCCCGCCGCAGCTGCGCCCCCCAAAGGTTTTGCCCACCTCGTGCGAGCCGCGGGGGGGGCCAGGGCCCGGCGCCGCGCCCACGCCGTGGAAACGCAACAAACGTGTAGCATTCAAGGGGCGGCCGACGCCCAAGGCGCGCCGCCCGTCGAAACCGCTGCAGCAGGCCGCCGAGGTCGAGGCGCCGGCGACGCCGCAGTTGCGGCGGAAGCCGGCGCTCATGTCGAATAGGGGCTGAAGCGCATGGAGCAGGCGCTGGCCCCGCTGAAGGCGAACCTGTTTCGCAGGCAGGAGCAGCGGGCGCGCGCGGCCAGCGAGGCCGCGTTTTCGGCTGCAGCTCCCACGGAGATCGAAGAGTTAGAGGAGGGGTCCTCCACGGTGCCCGAGTCTGACTCAGGGGAGAAGCCCGCGGTCGCGGAAGGCGCCGCTGCCGCTGCATCACCCCGAGCGGTTCCCCCCGCGCCCGCAGCAAGGCGGCGGCGAAGGAGAAGCCGCGGGAGCAGGTGGAGGAGATGCCGAAGGAGACGCCGCATGAGGAAGTGGAGGAGGAGCAGGAGGCTTCACGTCTGTGCGCCGCTACTTCAGAGGAGTAGCCAGTCGCCGAGCGCGCTGCTCGGTTTCTCCGGCCGACGAGCGCAACCCAGCAACAACTCACGCAAAGCGCAGATGCGCGCGAGGGGGAGCGGCGAAGCTGCGCTGCGCCCGCGGCAAGAGAAGGCGCAGTTGCGCCCGCGGGCGCCGACGCGCGAGGCGCAGTTGGCCATTGCACGCTCCGAGGCAGAGTTCGCCGATCGGTCGACGCAACTGCGCGCGGAGCGCGCCGCGGAGACCGCCGCCCCCCGAGCCAAGACGCATCCTCCTGGACCTGCCGCCCCGCCCAAGGAGGCAGCGGCGTCGCCGGCGGAGCCCGCAGTCCGCAGGCCGCAGACGCTCCCAAGCCCGCGAAGGCCGCGGCGAAAGCTTCGAAACCGCCACTGCTTCTGAGGCCGCCGCCCGCCCGCCCGATAGATCGGAGCGCTCTGAGGACGCAGCGGCGGAGAAGCGATCGGAGCCGCAGCCCCCGCCAGGAGGAGACATTGCCGAAGGGCGCTCCAGCGCAGCGGCCGCTGCGAAAGACGCAGCCGCTCTCGCCGCCGCAGATGCGACCGCCGACCCGCCCCGCGCCCCCGCATGCGCGGAACGAGGGGCGCCTTGCCCCCCGCCCGCGATCTCGCCCGCGGTCGACGCGGCGTTCATTGCGACGTTGTGCACGAAGAACTCCGCGTCCTAGTGGCTCTACTGGCAGACGGCGGGGCCCCTGGCCATCTTGTTCGACACCGGCTTCGCGGCCGCGCTGCGTGGCCTGAGCGCCGCAGAAGCATCGGTTGAGGCAGCAGAAACGCACGCGAGCCGGACGGGGGCGATCGGCGCTCAGAAGGACGTGGAGGAGGGCGAATTCTGGGGGCGACTCGCTCTGATCGGCCCTTGCGAAACCGATGCTGGCCCCGTGCTTTGGCGGCGCCATCAGGGTTCAGACGTCGCAGTTGCGAGAGAGGCCGATGATGCCGAGCGCGGCCGCTGGATCGTCTTCGCTGACTTGCTGGGGGCTGCGCGGACTCCAGGCGCGGCGATGCTGTTCGCCGCCTTCACGAGGCGGTGGGCCGCGCCCCCGCGCGAAAGGCTTCGCGCCCCGAAGCGGGGCGCGAACTGGTGGCTTGCCATCGCCGCCGCAGACGCCCGCGGGCGCGACGCGCGGCTCCTCCGGCTTCTTCGGCGGCCCGAAGGACGTGCTCAGTGAGCTCTACCGCAGTTGCGGCGCTCATGGAACGCACCCGCTCGCAGCGGCCAACCAGGGGTCGCGCTCGATCGGCCCTTGCGAAACCGATGCTGGCCCCGTGCTTTGGCGGCGCCATCAGGGTTCAGACGTCGCAGTTGCGAGAGAGGCCGATGATGCCGAGCGCGGCCGCTGGATCGTCTGCGCTGACTTGCCGGAGGCTGCGCGGACTCCAGGCGCGGCGATGCTGTTCGCCGCCTTCGCGAGGCGGTGGGCCGCGCCCCCGCGCGAAAGGCTTCGCGCCCCGAAGCGGGGCGCGAACTGGTGGCTTGCCATCGCCGCCGCAGACGCCCGCGGGCGCGACGCGCGGCTCCTCCGCGGCTTCTTCGGCGGCCCGAAGGACGTGCTCAGTGAGCTCTACCGCAGTTGCGGCGCTCATGGAACGCGCCCGCTCGCAGCGGCCAACCAGGGGTCGCGCTCGATCGGCCCGCTCAGGCCGCCGAACGCCTGCGTGATCCATCCGCATTGCATTGTGCCCGCTGGCATGTGCAATCTAGAGATCGCCGCCTATAATGCGACCCATCGCGTCGCCGCCGCTGCCGGATTGGATGCGCCACTTGGGCAGCTCCGACACCGCGCGGCGCTGGCGCCGAGCGGGCGACCCCCCGACGCGGGCGCGGGGCGCAGACCGCAGTCGAGGCATCCGCGAGAGCTACAGAACAGGCCCCCTGATCCCGACTGGGGGGTCGCATGCAAGGAGGTCGCCCTGCAGTCGTTCATCAAGCACCAGAAAGATGGCATCCACCACGACATCATCTCCATCGGATCTGGCCGCGGTGGGAAGGGCTCCGAAGAGCGAGCCTGGGAACGGCAAGGGGTGGCAGGGGTTGACCGCCCGCGACCTCCGAGGCCGCAGTTGCGGCGCGCGTTGAGGCGTCGAGGGCGCAGAGGGCGCAGTTGCGTTCGAGGTTGCCGCGGGGCGCCCATAGCAGACGCAACGTGTTTTGAATGAGGACCCCCCCCATCCCCCTCCCCCTCCTGACCGTTCACATCGGCGCGGCGCTCCGCATCGCAATGGCCATGACTTAGCGTTCATGAGTACCGATGCCAACCATCGCTTTGTTTCAGCAATTGCAGCACCGTCACCGGCACCATCGCCATCGCCGGCGCGCCATTCTTACCATTCATAGTAACCACCCGAACCACGACTAACACCAGCAGCCCTCCCCCCATCAGCGTCGACCCCATGATCATCCGAATCCTTTCCGCAGCAAATTGCGAGCGCAGGTTAATTTATGTGTGAACGCGCCCGATGCAACGCGCCATGTGCCAGTGGAAGGCCGCAGTCGCGGCGTGCCCTTGCGGCGCCATGACAGGAGCCGAAGCGGCGGCAGCTGCGGCGGACTTGGGGACCTGTCGGAAGGCAGCTGGGATCATACGGCGCCGCAGGATAGAGGGCCAAGACAAAGCCCGCATCCCGATCCGCACGATCGCTTCCTACCCGAGCAACCGCGGCGGCCAATGCCCCCAGGACGAGAGGGTCCGTGAGCACGCGGCGCAGCTTATCGCGGCGAGCTCCGCGCAGGCGGAGGCCGACCACGCAGGCGCCTGCGTTCAGGAGTTCCCAGCGGCAACGCGTGCTGAGAAGACGAAGGCGGACGACACCTTCGACGCGCACGTTGCGTTCAGCTAGGAGAACCTGAAGAGGTTTCTAGAAGGGTGTCTCCACCGCAGCTGCGGAACCGAAGTGATGTTTGGTTCCCTTTCGCAGTCTCATTTGCGCCTCGCGTTGTAGGCGATTGCAAACGGGGGGCGCGCGAGGCTGAATCGCGTCGCCGATGAGGATGGCAACGTCGACATGGCCGCAGTCGCGGAACACGACCCTGCTGCCAAGAAGCTCGCGACGGATGGGGATGTTCAGGAGGCGCTGTCCTGGAGGGTCATGGGCAAAGAACCCCGGGGAGCTTCGCCCATTAGCCAATCCATGAATCAGGGGGCAGACTTTCAGATGCGAACCACTGAAGTAACGGCGCCCCGCGCTCTTCGTGACGTTGTCGACGCTTTGGCGACGCTGCCCTGGCGACCGCAGCCGCGGACCAAGTGAATTTTCAGGAGATCGAATCAAGCGTTGCTCGGCAACTCGATCGGGTCGTCCAGGGCCCAGACTTCATGGAGCTATTTGATTTCGACTTGGGGCGCAGGTGCGCGAAGTCTCCCTTCATCCCGCTGCTGCTTGAAATCTGCCAGGGTTACGTGAACTCGAAGAGGGGAGTTTCGCGACTCGGGGCATTCGGCCTAGCACAGGGGATTGCAGACTCCGCGCCGTGGGCGAAGATTGCCGTGGCCATGCGAGCTTGCAGAAACGCACCCCCGGAAAAAAGGGGCATGGACGCCGCGGCGCGGTGGCCTGATCCAGAAGCGCTCTGGGCTATGGAAGAGTCCGCGGCGCACCTCAATGACATCAACGCGGTCGCGGTTACTTTCTTCCACCGCGCGGGCGCGACCGCTGCAGGCATGGGCGCCAGCGCAGCGCCCGAGTTCAACGCGAATCTGGCCATCCAGACCGCTGATGCCTTCGCGAAGTACGTTAAGGCCACAAGCAATGATATCCTTCGAAGTTGCAAGGGGGCTGTGGGCGGGGTGCCCAGCGAGAAGCATCGCGAAGCATCGGCGGCCGCAGTTGCGGATCTTGGCGGCCGCAGTTGCAGATCGGAAACCTATATGGTTCAAGTTGCCAGGCGCGCGAGCGCCCGGAACGCAGGGCGCCGCAGCGGCGGCGCAGACAGGAGATGCGGCAGGCAAGGAGGCACTTCAGCCCAAGGTGCTCGCTTTCGACGCGGCGACGCAGCTGCCAATCACCAGCCAGAGTAGCAAGCCGACGAAAAAGATTATCCAGGCACCATTCCCGCTGCCTGTGGCCGAGTGGCAGCAATCGCCAAGTCTTCAAGAGCTGGGGAGAACACCTGCGCTCGCCGCCAATGCGGCCCTCGCCCTGTGGGCGCGCCACGCGTCCGCAGTCGCGGAGGCGGGCGTCGCGCTGTCGTAAAATCACCTGTCGGGAAAACGCAGCGTAGTAACGACCTCCGACCACGACGCGGAAACACTCGAGTTTGGGTTTTGCGCACCGAATGCATCCAAATTGCATGGGAAGGGCGCGCGCCCTGATAGGGTGCACTTGCTCGTGCGTCTGAAGGAGGCCGCAGGTGCGGATGATGCCGCGGACTTCCAGAGTTCGAGGCGCCGGCGGGCACTGCGCCAGTGGACTTGGCGGAGAAGGGGGCAAGGGCATGGCAATGGGACGCATCCGGAAGCACGCGGTGCTGCTCACGGCGAAGCTCGCGCCCGCGGGGTTGCAGGCGTGGAACGCTGCGGGTTGACTGGGGCGCGAAGGCCAAGACGAAGCCCAAACCCAAGGCGAGCGCAGAGACGCGGCGAACGGACGTGGCGACGCAAGCGAAGGAAAAGGCGCCAGGGCCGCCAGTCGCGAAGAAAGCGAAGAACAACTTTGACGGCCAGGGGGAGATGTCGCTATGATGCATCCATTAGTTAGCTCAGCGCGGCCGCAGTCGCGGCTTTCTGAGCCGCAGTCGCGGCCGCGGCTCTTTCGCACAATCTTCACTTGGTGTGCCCGCGCGCAAAGACGTCCTCCTCCTCCGCAGCGGCAGCAGCCTGCGCCTCCGCCTCCGCCTCTTTCCTCATGCTCTCTCCTCGTTCCTCCTCCTCCTTTCTCCTCCGCCTCCAACTCTTCCTCCTCCTCATCCTCCCTCCCCCTCCCCCTCCGCCCCCCCTCTCTCCCCTCCGTCCCCCGCCCCCCCTCCCCCCCCCCGCCCTCCCTCCTCGGGCCCTGGGGGCGCGCGCTCCGGGAGCCTCTGTCGCACTTTAGAACAGTCCCCGGGGATTGCTTTAAAGCTCCAAAAATGCTTCCGTCGCGCTTTAAACCATTCCCCGGGAATGGTTTAAAGCGCGACGAGCGAGAGAGACTCGGCCTCGCCAGGCGGCCTGGCGGCGTCGAAGGAGGGGGGGCTGCTCGCCGCGAGGCCCACCGCGCTGCCCCCTTGGCTCGAACCCGAGCTGCCGGGCGGGGGTCGCGCTTCGGTCGGCCGCGGCCCCGGTTCAGGGACCGCAGTTGCGGCGTCCGCAGTGTCGTCGCGGCGGCCGTCCGAGGCGCGCCCCGCGCTCAGGCGGGCGGGGCGGGCAGACGATTCCCATGCCAGATGCGGGCGCGCAGAGAATCTCTCTCTGCGCCCGATGGCGAAGACACCGCCTTTGTTCACGCGAAGGCGCAGAAGAGTTGGCTCCTGCAAGTGCGCCCTGACGAGCGAAGATGCACCGCGGGGCAACACGCGGGGCCCCGCGCGCGGCAGACATCAAGCGCGCGGGCGAAAGCATGTGGAGTCGCAGTCGCGGGCGACGGTTGCCAAGGCGAAAACGAGGGCGACGTCGACGACCCCATGTCATCTCTTCTGCGCAGCCGCGCACATGAGAAAGGCTCGAAACGGAAACGCGACCAGTCGCTTGGAATTGGAGTTGCAGGGAGGCCCACCACGCGGGCCCAGAGGAAGCAGACCGCAGGCTTTGGAAGTGGAAAGGGGCCAGAGATGTAACAGATCTGCTGCCACCGTGCTTTCCTTAGGTGTTCCCGCGTTGAGCCGATTGAAGTACCCTTCGGTCACGACGACGCGATCTGTGCACGTGGCCCGTTTCGAAACAGGCGCTGGATGTTGTGTCTTGGCGCTGCTGACTTCGCCCGGTTGCTCCAAATGTTCGCCGGTGGCTGAGCGTCGGCGGCGCTCCAAACCTCGTCGGCGGAGACCGCGACGAGGGCGCTGTGTCTCCGTCAGGCCAGGAAGCCGCAGTCGCGGTCACGTTCGACCAGACAGACAGTCCGCTGGAGGTTTCAGCGGAAATGGCCCAATTTAGCGGCGTCGGGATCAGCGTTGCGCGGGACTTCACGGGCGCCTGGGTCGCAACCATTATACGCGACGGCCCGGCAGAAAACGGCGCCATCAAGATGGGCGCGGAGAGGCCGGCAAAGAATGGGACGAGGTCCAAAGCGTGAATGGGGCGCGCGCGGGCCAAGAGCACACCCGATCAAAAGAGACAGGCGACGATGGACAACCTGGAATCGCGCGTCCCTGACCTGGTCCAAACCGCAGCGGAGCAACCTCAGTTATAAGGCGATTTGGCTGCAGTGGCCAGACATGCAAAGCCGCAGTTGCGGGCGCACGGTCTCCGCGAGGGCGAGCGCGGGGGCCGCAGTTCCGGCCGCGCCAGGGGCCGCCCTTGTGATTTTTGTCATTCAAGGCGCGCGATTAGGGAGATCACCGACTGAGCAGGCAATTCAGCAACCGATTGGGGAGATCCGCGCGCGCAAAAGTAGCCCCTGTCTCTTCTTCCTGCTTAGTGCGTCATCCTTCACTCCCCCGACACGCAGTCCTGCTCGCGTTCTCCGCCTGCGCGTCCGAGCCCGCGGCCGCCCCCGATGCGCAAGGAACTTATGTGCCGCGTGGGCAATGGGCGTGCCTGCCGGAATGCCATAGTATGGCCAGGATGATGGCGCTCATCTTGAAGTCCAATGGCGGCTGCGCGACAGCGGCGCAAAGCCCGGGAAGACTGCGCGCGGAACCACTGGCGTGACAGACACCTTAAATCGTAGTGACGGCAAGCTCGGCACCGAGAGAGCGGTGAAAATTCGCGCGTGCGCTAGCGACGCCTGTGGCGCAGAATGGCCGCCGTTGCAGCGCGGCCACGCAGCGCCGCCACTCTGACTGGCGCCTAGGTGCCGTCGCAGTGCCACAGGGCGCGGAAGCGCCAGAAGCCGTAGTGGCGCCCCTTCCAGCGCCGCCAGCCCTTGACCCTGCTGGCCCAGATGGGGCAGCCGCAGTTGCGGCCTCTGCATCGCCGCCACCCGTTGGCCCCGCCGACCCAGAGGAGGCAGCCGCGGTTGCGGCTTCTCCAGCGCCGCCGCTGGTCGACGCAGAGGAGGCCCCTGCAAGAGAAGAAACGAGCGCCGCTGCTCCAGGTGTAGGGCGCCTGCCGCCAGCGCCCCCTTTGCCGGCGGAGTGACGCGAGTCTGACGCGCAGTTCTTCTCTGGCCCTGGCCCGACGGCAGCGGCTGCAGTTGCGGCGCCCAGCGCGGCGCCCCTGCGCCCGCGAGCCCCCGCGGCCCCCTTGGCGCCAGAGAGGGGGGGCCCGTGGTGAAGGCCTTCAACCTGGGGGCCGCAGTCGCGGCGAGAGCCCCAGACAAGTGGGCGGCGGCATTGCGGGGGATCTTGAACGAGGGCTCCTACATTGGGTGCTCTGGATTCCCCCTGTTCGTTCGCCGCGCGCTTGAAGCATCGCCCTTTTGTATGGGAAGGTGGGAATCGCAAGGATCTACTCAAATGCTACATGCCGCGAGCAGTGGAGCGCTGCCCCGAATTGTGCGCGGCGGATGGCGCGGCGCGGGCACCCTGCCGCGATGCTGGTTTGTTTGGCAAGGAGTTCACGGCGCAGGATCTGTCGCCTGTCGCCGAAGAAGACCCACTTCCTGAAGTTCGCCACTGGGTGGCCGCAGTTGCGGCGGGCATCGCGCTGCACACTGGCGCGGGCCAGCTGAGCAAATTCTATGGCCCCCTGGAAAACTTCGTTCTGGGAGCCGTATGCGACGGAAATTGCGGCATTGATGTGGTGGCGCTGATGATCGAGAAGCCCGACGATGAGCAGACGCGTTTGTGGGTCCGCGAGGAACTATACGAATGTGGAATTGAGCGCTGGAGTGAGCTGCGGCGGCGCGACATGCTGTTTGCGACGCAGGAGTTGACCTTGGAAGAGGCGACGCCGTACAAATCTCTCTGCTAGACGACGGCCCGGAGCAGGCGGAGCGCCGGGGCCCGACGCGGATCCGCCCGCGGCAAGCGCCACTTTTCTGGAGGCCCTAAAGTGGCAAACGGGGGTGACAGACCAGGGCGCCCCGATGGCTATCGCGGGCGCCATGCCAGAGGCTTTGCAAGGCGAACAGATCAGGGCGCGCGAGGCGTCTATGGCGCAGCCACAGAAATAATTTGTCAAGCAGACGGTGCGCCCCTGGATACTCGCAGACCGCAGCGCTGTTGGATGGGCGATGGTCGGTTTTCGCGCGGTGCGCTCCAGACATTGCGCGACGAGTTCGCGCGGCCGCCAGACGTGGCGGAAGCAAAGCAGACAGGGGCTGTCAAAAGGTGGTGGCGGCGTTGGAAATGTCTTCTGGAGCCGAAGCCGCGGGGGCGATTCATGACAGGCGGCGCGCGCGCGCGGCGGTGGGCCTAATTCAACGTGTCCATGGTTGGAAGCCTTTCTGTACGAATGGAAGTCCCACGCGAGGTCTTCGGTGGACTGGAAGGCCGTGGCGAAGCGGACGGCAGTCGCGGAGCAGCGCCCGAAGATGCTCGCAAGGTGCGCCCAGGCGCTGCTCGTCACGAAAGCGCGGGAACTCGCGGCGCAAACCTGCGTCGAAGCCTTGAAGCAGGGACTCGAACCGAGAGCGCCGAAGTTGCGCTCTGAGTCCGAACAGCAAGCACAATATACCGCAATGGTTTTTCCGGTCGCGCTTCGAAGCGATGATCCTCGGCGCGGCCAGGGTTCGCCGCCGCGGAGGAGCGTCTTGGTTGCGACCCGCGCATCCTCGACTGGGACCAGTCCCCCTTTGCACCACAACGAGAACGCTTCCGCGTCGACGCCGCGCCTGGCTGCGAGAGGGGGCCTCGTCGCGCTGGCGGAAGCCCGCGACGACAGCAGCGCCAGGTGGACAGCGAATCTCACGGTGTCGGGCGACCAGGCGGAACTCCGCAGCGGCGGCCCGCCGCCAGCAGAGTTCACGTTCAAGGGGGGGCCTGCCTTGGCGAAAGACCCGGCGGCGCGCGCGCGCCATTGCCATTATGGCGCCCCGGTCAGCGCGGCGACTTCCGAGAAGGGCTCATGCCGCACAGAAAGATGCCATTGCTTTCCTGCAGCGGCTTGCGAACGTGGCCGGGCGACGCGCAGGCACAGGGTTGGCGGCGCGTCTTCATGGCCGACGACCACGGCCCCCACAAAGCAGATGCGGTTAGGAGACTCGCCGGGACACGGTGACGCCCTCGTCGTCCATGGAGGGGGCGCGAGCTCGGTTGCGCAACCCGTGGACACGGGCCTAAATCAGCACGTGAAGTGCCGTTGCGTGGCGCTGGAAAACTGCGAGCTCGCGAAGCAAACTGCGGAGGGCAATCAGGTGCCGCCGTTGCGGCGTCACGAGTGCGTCGACATGGTGGCGTCAGCGCTGAGCAATGCACAACTCCACGTGGACGCCGCCGAAGGCTTTCTCAAAACAGGGATCAGAGCCCCATTTGACAAGTCTGGCGATCTGCACATATGCAGGGAGGCGACGGCGCGGATGAGAGAGATGAGAGCGCCTCCGACGAGGGCAATGAGGAGCAGGGCTGGGAGGAGGCTCTTCGGGAAGACCAGGGGGTCGCAGCTGCGGATTGCCAGCGGGCGCCCGCGGCGATTCTGGAGGAGATCGCAGTTGGCGCGCACGCGGCCGAGCAGGCGACAGCGGCGGCGGCGCTGAAGGTTGCGCTCGAAGAGGCGAAAACTTTGCTGCGGCATGCGGGCATGGAGAAGCTTGCAATGCATTGTCGGAGAGAGCAGCGGAAGCAACAGAGGCGCACGCGAGAGTGGGCTTGCGAGGGCGACGGCCTCCTGTGGGCCTCGACGGCGCAGAGGGGCCACGAGGCCGCGGCGGCGGCGAAACGGCGGCGATCGGCGAAGGAAGCGGGCGACAGGACCGTGGCGCTCCGAGACCTGAGGAGGCAAATTCGGGAGTCGGGGGCCGCCTTGAGAGCGAGCAAAAAGAGGCCGCAGTCGCGGCGGAGACGTCGCCGGCCAGCAAGTTCGCCTCGGCGCGGTGGAAGCAGGAGAATCTCAAGCTGAAGAAGAACAGGATGGCGGCTCTGGGTCGCACGGCTCGCAGCAAGGGGGCTCTCTCGGAAGCGCAGGGACGCGAGCGGGCGCTGTTCAAAACGAACTGGGACGAAGAGATGAGCAAGGAACACAAGGGGGAGTGGCCAGCTACCTTCGCGGCGCGGATGCAGAAGGTCGCCAGCGACGCCGCAGATGGGCATCGCGCGGCATTGTCGCAGTTCGCGCGCAATGTGAAAGTGAGAACTTTAGGCGGCCAGGTGGCGCGGGCGCTTCCCGCGCGCGCCGCTCCCGGCAGCAGTCGCGGTGGAAGTGGAACCGCCGCGTAATTGGAGCCAGTTGCGCGGCCGCGGTTGCTGCGAGGCGCTGCCGCAGTTGCGGTTCAGTCGCCGCTGCGTGAAGAAAAAGACGCATCATCGCTGATCATCCCCTCCTCCCCCCCCCCCCCCCGCCTCCAGATGCTGCTGCTCCTCCTCATCGCCTCGGGGCCGCCCGATCCCCTGGAGGCCGTTGCTCCAACCCCCCTCGCCCTCACCACCCCGCCGGATAGTCATTTGCGGCTCGAATGACGAACCAGCAACACACACCCATGCCCATAAGGGGGTCGGAGAATGCCATGGGTGCGCGTTGTCGGACGGGGGGCCCCGCTCGAACGGGAGCGTTCCCCAGGGTCCGACAACCCGCGCCCGTGCCCGGGGCCAGTCCTCCTCTCAACGACCCCCCTATGGTCATGGGTGCGTGCTGCTCGTTCGTCATCAAAGAGCCGCCGCTAGCAGGCGCGGCTGCGGCCGCGGGCTGGGGCTGCCACGCGGCCGTCAGCGCGGCTGGCCATCCCGCGCGGCCGCCGCGCGGCCGCCAGCGACGCTTCTTTTCCCGAAATCCAGTTGGCCACCGCGGAGACCATCCGCGTCGCCAAAGTCTCGGGCGACGGCGATGCTGGATCTGGAACCCAGGGTTTCACTCAAGACGGGGGCAGCTGCGCTGTCTCTTCGGCGGCTTCTGCCGCAGACGGGGAGGAAGACCAGCGGGCCGCTGTTGCGGCGGGAGGGGGCCCTGGCGCGGGGGCCGCAGCTGCGGCGGCGCGCCATGTATATTTATATATATATGTGAAAAGCGATCCTAGGAGGAAGAGGTTCGCATCCAGAAGACTCTCGCGCCGCCCGACAACATGAGAGACGCTCTTCTCGAGCGGGGAGACAAGGCCGGAGAGGGCGCGGGGTGGATGGGCGTCGACGCGCGCAACTTCGGGGCCAGGGCGTCGAAACGCGAGCAGCGCCGAGGCGAGTGCTCGCAGATGCGCGCGAACCCTGCGCACATGATCGCCTTCTGCGAGTGCGACGACGAGCTCTTCCGCGCGCTGTCTGGGCAACGCGACCCCGCCGAGAGCGCAGCCGCAGTAGTCGGCGACGCGTTTGCAGATCGAGAGCGCCGCAGATACTTGTGCGTCAAGCGCGGCGAGGCGAAGGGGGCGCTTCTCATAGGCGTTAGAGACCGCAGTTGCGGTAGCATTGGGCGCGTCGACTTCGCGAGGTTCTCCCACCTACAAGAGCGGACACAAGCAGGGGGCACCTGCAGCAGGCGCTCCAAGGCCCTGGTCACGCGCATCCCCTGGACAGTTCCATCGCGCACCTGGGTTCCCAGGTCGCCGCCCTGGCAGCACGCGCGCGCGGCATGTTGGCCAACGGTGATTTCGGGGTGACCAGGCTGAACAACTATTACGATTGGTTCGTGGAGTACGTCAGGCATCGCAAAGTACAAGTGGACATGGGGGGCTTCAACGTGTGCATGCTCGATTCGGTCCGACAATGCCGCAGTCGCGGCCTGATCGCGGACGCGGCCGCGCGGGCCCCCTGGAAGATGGCGGGCGGAGCGCCTGGGGCACATGGCGCGGCGATTATGTTCTTCGGCCTCCCTGGGGAACACCGCCTCGCCAAGGGCCCGCGCGTCTTGCGCGAAAGCAGCGGCGGGCTCCTCTCGCAACAAAAGTCCGACGCCCTCCTGGCGTCCGATTACCAGAATGTGCCAGGGACGCCGCTGGAGACATTCTTGCCCAAGAACGTTGCCCAGGAGGACAAGTTGCGCCCTTCTCTGGCGCCACCTGCAGAATCTGCCACCGCAGTTGCGGAGCTCGGTAGAAGGATGGGGCAGATCAAAGATATGCCGATGTCGCAGTGGCTGGGGTCAGATGTAAAAGAGCGGGTGCCCCATTCATTCAAAACCAGACAAAAAGAGCTGGACGTCGACGTTTGGAAGGGTTCCCAGGGAAGACACGTAACGGAGCGAATTTCCCATTTGTGGGTTTTACACACCAGCCCCGCAGGTCGCCAGAGAAACAAGCAGAGAGGCCCGTGGTGCGGCGCCACAAGAAAGAGAGGAAGCAGGGCGACGGCGCAGGCGACAAAGCGGAGGGCGGCCATGAGAAGGGGAGCCAGCGCGGCAACCAGTTCAAGGGCGACCAGCCCTAGGGCGACGAAGACGAGGGCAAGGGCGGCCACGGATGGGGCCACCACGGTGACAAGGGCAAGGGCGACCATGAGCGACCACCTGTCCAAGCTCCAGCTCGCGGCCCTGATGCCGCAGCGGCGGCTCGCGAGGGGCGCCGCGGCAGCTGGCCAAGGAGCAGTTGTCAGGAATAGGGGTCATGCGGTCCGAAATGGTGGCCGCGAGACCAGGGCTCCGCAGTCGCGGCTAATGCGCCGCCTGCAGTTGAGACTGAGACGCCGCAGTCGCGGCCCTGCGACCGCGAGCAGGCGGCCGTCGAAAGTGCATCGGCTCCGTCGGGTCCGTCGACCGCGGCGCATGCTCAGACGCCCGTTGCTTTGGGCACCGCGCGCAGCTTCTGGGCGCCGCCTCCATGAAGCCGCAGTTGCGGCATCGCAGCGAACAAAATTTCCATCACCGCTATCGTAGATCTCAACATTCGCGCGCTTCAAGACAGTCCCCGTGGCGCGCTGGCGTGCTTTCAAGCAGTCGCGGGGGACTGCTTTCGCTAAGTCTCTAAGTCTCGTAATTCCAGTTTTGATATTAGGGGCGGCGGGCCGATCCCAAACCGAGGCCCCAAAGAAAGTACGCGCCCTCCAAAAAAAACTCCAGCTGGAAATAGAACTCGTCCTCCCCCTTTTCGTCATTCCCGTCAGGAGGAGGAGGAGGAAGAGGAGAATAATTCCAAGGATTCATACGGATGCCTAAGGGTTTGAGGATTCTTAAGAATCAGCAAAGACAGCGAAAGCCTCAGCAGTGGCCGCCGCGGGAGGGGAATGATTGTCCCAGCGTTGGCTTCGTTCGCAGTCTGTCAGTTCGCCCGCGCCCTAAAACATACATCAGTTTCCATTAAAGAAAGTAAAGACCCATGTTGCAATGTATAGTTGGAATCCCAGATTCTAATATGCATTAGGCGCTTTCCCTATTTCAAGACTCGGCATGCATTCCTCCATCTTCATTGTTCAGGAAGCGGGCGGAGGCCCAACATACTGTTAACGCCTTCCTGCATCATGTGAGCGACCGGGGAGAACGGCGTCGATTACGCCAGCATTCGCGCCTAAGGCCGCGCGCCATCGCTCTCGTTTCAAATGCAGCGCGCCGCGTTGGCAGCCCACGCAAGTCACCGCGTAAGGTCGCTGGGCCACTTCGCGCAAAAACAGCTTTTCTCGTCGCTCACAGTTCGACCTTTTTCCTCCGAGCAATGGGCGCCCAGAAGTAGGGCCGACCCTTGGCCAGGGCTGTGCCTGGCGGGCCCCAGAACCGGGATCCCCGCCTGGCGTCTTCGCGGCGAGGCCCCCCCAGCGCCAACCGCTCTTCTCGGGGGCTTCCAGACGGTGACCTGACCGCGTGCGTGGTGACCCCGTGGGGATGCGGGGTCACCGCGCCGTCTTGTGGCTCGGGTCGTTTCCCGATGACTCCTCGGGCGACGGGGGCCTCCTGAGGTCCCCGGACCGTGCGGTGACGGACCGCGCATTGTGGGTCCGCTGGGGTTTCCGAGGTCGCCCTCTGCGCGGCCCGTCACCACACTTTTTTGGATTCGGGGCCCAAAGCCCTGAGCGCCGCCCGCTCATCGCAGCCACGGCCGCCGATCCCAACGCCGGCGTGCCAGCGGGCCCCACCTCGCCCAGAGCCTTCGGCGCAGGACTCTCAAGGAGCAGCTGGAGACGATGCGCGCCACCGCCTCGGCGTCGTGGGCGGCGCAAGGCGCGCCGGCCCCCCCGAGCCTCCCCGTTTCCTCGGGGGCTCGCAGAGGGGGGGACTGCGAGGTGGGCTTCGGGAGCAGATGCAGCCTGGGTGCTCGAATCTCCTTCGAGATCGGGCCGGTTTCGGCGAGTTGCCTCTGGCCTAACCTCTGCCCACCATCCCGACCTTGACGTCCCCCCGAGTCCCCGCCGTGGAGCACATGGTTCCTGAAATGGGGTCCTGATGTTTGTCCCTCCGCGGGTTGTTCTCCGAGAAGGTCTCGGTCAGATGGGGCCTCCACGGTCCCAAACCTGTGCGGTGACGGCTGCGGTGACGGCTGCGGTGACGGCTGCGGTTGAGTGATTTCGAGGTCACTGCACGGTGTGTCACCACACGGTGCTGAGGTGGGGCATGCTGGGAGAGCCGCGAACGAGCGCTGCGGAGCCCCTCGACGAAAAAATCGGCGGCAGAGGTATAAATTGTTGGAGTTCCGCGCGGATCTCTTGGATCGGCTCTGGGCCGCCCTGGCGGCGCCGCCCCTGGCGCGCGGAGCGCGCCAGGGAGAGGGGGGGGGCCGATCCAAGAGGTTCACGCGGACCTCCGAAAGTTTCTGTTTCTGCATGGGGTTGTTTTTGTTCCGGGTGGTCCTTGCCGCCGCTCTCGGCCTCTTGGGGGGACTGGTCCGGCCCCTCCAGACTGTCAACGGCCAGTCCTTGGGGAAGGCCCATGCTCAATCCATGACCCGTTCTTCTCATTAGAGTATCTCCATGTTGAATACAGAATAGAGAAGTAGGGCGCAGTTGCCATCCCCTCTTCGGTCCCCCCTCCTCCCGCCCTCAACCCTCCCGCGTATTGGATCGCTGGTCCCGCTGGCTCGCCCGGTGTGCCCTTCTGAGAGTCTCAGAAGCATGCGTCAGCTCACAAGTCTCAGCGCGCCGCAGCGCCGCTTGCGGTCGCAATCCCACCTCCTCTCCTCCGCGCCCTCCCTCTCCTCCTCCTCCTCCTCCTCCTCCTCCTCCTCCTCCTCCTCCTCCTCCTCCTCCTCCTCCTCCTTCCTCCTCCCCCTCCTCCTCCTCCTCCTCCTCCCCCTCCTCCCCCTCCTCCTCCTCCTCGCCCTCCTCCTCGCCCTCATCCCCTCGCCATCCGTGCCCCCTTCGCCCCCCTCGCCCTCTCTGCAACCCCGCGGGGCGATGAGAGAGCGGGCGCTGGGATCGCAGGCTCAGGCAGCAGTTGCCCAGGGTCCGACTCGACCCGACCCCAGCTAATCGCCCCCCCCCCCCCTCCCTCCTCCTGGGGCGTCCGAGACTGCGGGGGGCGTATCAGAAGCCGTGTGGGCCCTTCTGAGAAAAACGAACGCCTTCTCAGAAGGCCCCCTCCCCCCATGTGTGCGCGCCGCCAACAATAACCCCTCTGCTTATTCGAGCAGAAGGCTCGCGCGTCCCCCCCCCCCACCCTCGTTGCGCTCCGAGGGCGATCGCGACGGCGGCGCAGATCCCCCCCTCCGCGACAGCTGGCCCACAGCGGCAGCTCGGCGCAGCCCAGAGTAGCGCCGTCGCCCTCCACCACCGTCTGGGCTGGCGAGGCCCGGGCCGCCCGAGTGCGACGAGAGCGGATGGGGGGTCGGAGGGTCGCGCCGCACCGCCGATGCACCTGCGGTGCGGCGAGGTCTGGGGTTCGATGTTCTCGACCCCGAGGCCGGCGATGCGTCGCCGATGCGTCGGCGATGCGGCGCGATCTTTCGACCCCACTCTCAGAGGAGCAAGAAGTCACGACAGTCGTACGCTCCAAGATCCGAAGATTGCGAAGGCCTTACGGCCAGTGCCGCCGACCTTGTTCGCTAGGACGAGGAGGACGAGGAGTAGGAGGAAGGAGGAGGAAGAGGAGGCGGAGGAGGAAGAGGAGGAGGAGGTGGATGTGGAGGCGGAGGATGGGAGGCGCAATGGGGAGAGCGGGGACGACGATGACGACGACCACGACGACGACGACGACGACGACGACGACGACGACGACCACGACGTCGACCACGACCACGGCCACGACCACAATCACGACCACGACGACGACGACGTCCTCGAACCTCCTTTCAGAGGAGCAAGAAGTCATAACCATGGTACGCTCTAAGAATTTGAAACATTCCCCTTTCCTTCCGCACGGGCACCAGGAACGAGGGCCGCCATATTCTGGACTCTTGGACTGAATGTTGACGAATCCTAACATGGCATCAGTCTCGTCCTACCATCTACCCTGGATCGGGCGACCTGGTCTAGACACATATCCACCGCCGCTGGCCAGCCCCTTCCTAGGCTTAGAATTGTACATACGCCTCCCTGTCCACGCCGGCGGAGCGCGCACACACCGCTCCTGGGCCCAGGATGGACCTGGCCATCGGCGGTGGACTCTTCGCCCTGCACCGGCCCCCGCGCGTCCTGTTCCGGAACGCCCTCTTCGCCCACATCCTGGTCCTCGCGTGGTGCGGGGGCGGCACATGGAGGGGCAGCGAGGGCTGCAGAGGGCCCCCAAGAGGGCCTTTCGGGCCCGAGGCGTGCACCTTTCTGCCCCCCCCCCATTCATCGCCCACCCCATCACTTGACCTTGGCATCGCCCGGACGTGTGCATTTTTCCCTCAGCGAGGACCATCGAGGAGCATCCTTGATCATTTGGCGAAAAATCCGCGCACGGAACCGAAAAAAACACAGGGAATGGACGTCCGAGCGATGGCGAGCGTCACCTCATCACTTGACGCCCAAGCACGGGAGGGGCCACAGCCCCCCCCGCGGCGCTCTCCATGGGGCCGCGCTCTGGCGCGCAAGGCAAGCAGCGCCCCGCCCCGCCTCCTCGCCTCCTCGCCTCGGCGGCGCGGGCGCCTGGCGGCGGCCCCCCCCCCCTCCCTTGGCATCGCTCGGACGTGTGCGTTTTTTCTCGGCGAGAACCATCGAGGAGCATCGTTGACCATCGAGCCACAAAGAACGCGCGCGAAACCGAAAAGTGCACAGGAAATGGGCGTCCGAGCGACGGCAAGCCCCCCCAAGCAGGAGGCGGCGCCGGCGGCGCTCCCTGGGGCGGCCGCGGCGCGGCGGCTGCGGCTGGGCCGGGCGTCTCAGGCCGCCTCCTCCTCCTCGGCATCGCTCGGTCTTTCGGCGAGGACCATCGAGGAGCAGTCTTGATCATTTGGCGAGAAAGCCGCGCACGGAACCGAAAGAAACACAGGGAATGGACGTCCGAGCGATGGGCAGCCTCGGGGCTCCAGCGAGGCGGGGGTCGGCCAGAGCGCCGGACTGTGCGGGCATTCTGCAGGTCAGTGGCCCGCTGTGGGCCCGGAGCGAGATGAACCCCCACCCCCCTGAGAAGTCGTGCGGGGCGGGGGCATTGTTCACAGGTGGCCACCAGAGGCAGGGGTGCACTGACCCGTGCTTGGGTGCGAGATTCTACAGGATCCTACAGGATCCTTCAGCGCCCGCCGCCGTTTAGGGTTCTTGGCAGAGGAGGGCGCAGAGGAGGCAGCGGTAGTTGGCCTGTTGGGGGGGGCGTTTCGTGCGGTTTTGGACCCCGGGGGAGGGGTTTAGGAACCGATCTGTTGAGCTGCCTTTTTTCTCCACTCGCCCTGCTCCGGGTTTTCTAGGCCTCCCACATGGGGTACGAGTCGATGGGGTCGGGCGATCGCGCCGCATCGCCGATGCATCGGCAATGCGGTTTCATGTGGAGACCAGCTTTGTCCACGCCGACGTCGCCGAAATATCGCCGACGCTGGCGATGCATCGGCGATTGGCGCGATCCTCGGACCTCATCTACTCCGACATCATCAGGGAGGCCTCTACGGCTCACTTCGATCGGGCCGAGTTGATCCGATATTGATTTCGGACAGCCCGATCCGATTCACTACCGATGTGCCTGGCGATCCGATGTGGTCCGATGCTGTGCATCCTGGCGCGGCCGATCCAGTTCGATTTGCGAGGTCCTGAGGAACAGACGCTGCTCGTTTCCACAGTGCTTGGCTTCACCGGGCCGTCCTTGGGCCCCGGGATTGAAAGATTACGTTACCAAGATGCCCCACATACTTATCATATGTCTTGCGTGGTGACAGTTGAGCGGAACTTGCGAGCACTTTGATCGTGGCTGTTGTTTCGCCCTCTGCGCCCCCCCGCGGGTGTCGAGGAAGTGCCACCCCTGCCACGCTTTCCGACCCTGGCACGCCTAGAGGCCGCGCTGAGGGACCACCCCCTGCGCACCCTCTCTGGTGTCGAGGAAGTGCCACCCATGCCACGCTTTCCGACCCTGGCACGCATAGAAGCCGCGCTGAGGGACCACCCCCTGCGCCCCCCTTCTAGTGTCGACATAGTGCCACCCCTGCCACGCTTTCCGACCCTGGTACGCATGGAAGCCGCGCTGAGGGACCACCCCTTACGCACCCTCTCTGGTGTCGAACATGTGCCACCCTTGTCACGCTCTCCGACCCTGGCACGCATAGAGGCCGCGCTGAGGGACAATCCTTTGCGCACCCTCTCTGGGTCGAGAAAGTACCACCCCTGCCAAGCTTTCCGACCCTGGAATGCGTAGAGGCCTCGCTGAGGGATCATCCCCTGCGCACCCTCTCTGTTTTCAAGAAAGTGCCACCGCTGCCACGCTTCCCGACCCTGGCACGCATAGAGGCCGCGCTTAGGGACCGTCCTTGGCGCACCCTCTCTGGTGTCGAGACAATGCCACCTCTGCCACACTTGCTGATCCTGGCGCGCATGGAGGCCACGCTGAAGGACCACCCCCTGCGCACCTTCTCCGGTGTCGAGGAAGTGCCACCCTTGCCGCGCTTTCCGACCCTGGCACGCATAGAGGCCGCGCTGAGAGACCACCCCTTGCGCACCCTCTCTGGTGTCGAGGAAGTGCCACCCCTGCCACGCTTTCCGACCCTGGCACGCATAGAAGCCGCGCTGAGGGACCACCCCTTGCGCACCCTCTCTGGTGTCGAGGAAGTGCCACCCATGCCACGCTTTCCGACCCTGGCACGCACAGAGGCCGCGCTGAGGGACCACCCCCTGCGCCCCCCCTCTGGTGTCGACATAGTGCCACCGTTGCCACGCTTTCCGGCCCTGGCACGCATGGAGGCCGCGCTGAGGGACCACCCCTTACGCACCCTCTCTGTTGTCGAACATGTGCCACCCTTGTCACGCTCTCCGACCTTGGTACGCATAGCGGCCGTTCTGAGGGACAATCCTTTGCGCACCCTTTCTGGTGTCGAGAAAGTACCACCCCTGCCAAGCTCTCCGACCCTGGAATGCATAGTGGCCGCGCTGAGGAATCATCCCCTGCGCACCCTCTCTGGTTTCAAGACAGTGCCACCCCTGCCACGCTTACCGACCCTGGCACGCATAGAGGCCGCGCTTAGGGACCGTCCTTTGCGCACCCTCTCTGGTGTCGAGAAAATGCCACCCCTGCCACGCTTTCCTGGCCTGGCACGCGTAGAGGCCGCGCTGAAGGACCACCCCTTGCGCACCCTCTCTGGTGTCGAGACAGTACCACCCTTGCCGCGCTTTCCGACCCTGGCACGCACAGAGGCCGCGCTGAGAGACCACCCCTTGCGCACCCTCTCTGGTGTCGAGAAAGTGCCACCCCTGCCACGCTTTCCGACCCTGGCACGCATAGAGGCCGCGCTGAGGGACCACCCCCTGCGCACCCTCTCTGGTGTCGAGAGTGTGCCACCCCTGCCACGCTCTCCTGCCCTGGCACGCATAGAGGCCGCGCTGAGGGACCACCCCCTGCGCCCCCCCTCTGGTGTCGACATAGTGCCACCTTTGTCACGCTCTCCGACCTTGGTACGCATAGCGGCCGCGCTGAGAGACCACCCCTTGCGAACCCTCTGTGGTGTCGACATAGTGCCACCGCTGCCACGTTTTCCGACCTCGGCACGCATAGAGGCCGCGCTGAGGGACCACCCCCTCTGCGCCCCCCCTTCTGGTGTCGACATAGTGCCACCGTTGCCACGCTTTCCGACCCTGGCACGCATAGAGGCCGTGCTGTGGGACCACCCCCTGCGCACCCTCTCTGGCTTTCGAGAATGTGCCACCCGTGCCACGCGCCGTGCCGTTTGCGCCTGGCAGGCATAGAGACTGCATGTATACGCGTGTCCGAGGAGGGGAGGAAGGAGGAGGAAGGGGAGCTGTGTGAATATGCGGGGGGCGCGGGTGCGGCGCGGCAGGAATGAAAACCATAACCCCACGAAACATGTGAGGGAAAACGCCGTAGACTGAAGAATTGTTCCTGGGGGAATCTACCACGCGCAGAGGGGGTAGGGGGAGAGAACATATTTTCAGAAGCGTCCTGCTTCTTAGAAGGCGCGGGCCTCGTCTGCGAACGTGACGCCAGCGCCTTCTAAGAAACAGCCTCCTCCTAAGAGGCCTGCACCTCGCCGCACCCTCTTGTGCGCGCCGCCACAGTACGGCCCTGTGATCCACGGCGCGGTTCCCTCAGGACCCGTCTCTTTCATGCCAAGGTGTTCCCCTTCCTGAGACGCTCCACGGCGGCCCCCTTCGGGGTGCCCTTCGCGGGGCTCCTTCTCTCGAGATCCTCGCCCATCCCCTTCTCGAGACCTCTCGGGATCCTCGGGCTCCTTCTCGCGAGATCTCGATCACGAGGTCATGCGGGGCCCCCTGTGGGGCACCCCTTGCGGGGCATCCCCTTGCGGGGCTCCTTCGCTCGTCTCGGGCCGCCCACTGCGGGGCACCTAGATCGTCCGCAGCGGCCAATTCAGGGAAACCGCACGGTGCCAACCCCTTGTGACGGGTCGGAGGGGCAGCATGTGGAAGAGAATAGTGCGGCACATGATTACAGAAACCCAAATTGTCAGAGCTCCACCGGATTGCGCGGATTGGCGCTGGGCCCCCCTGGCGGCGCCTCCGGCACCGTCCCTGGCGCGTTTCGCGCGCCAGGGAGGGGCCCAGCACCAGGAAGGGGAGCTCTGACAGTTTCTGTTTCTGCAGTTGTTTTTCCTCTACTGATGTCTGCCACCGTTCTCGGCCTCTTGGCGGACCCATTTGGCCCCCTCGGACTGCCAAGAGTGGCTCGGAACAGAAGGGCCGGCCCCGGGGGGAGCCACAGGTCCAGGATCCGCTCCAGCGCGCGGAGTTCCGAATGGTTATGCAGTTGTGTCCAGTCCTACAGCTTGCTGCCCCTCCGACCCGTCAGAGCTGGTTCGCGCCGTGCGGCTTCCCTGCCCGGGGCCGCCGCGGAGGGTACGGAGTCTCAGTTGCACCATGGGGTCCTTCATTCGCCCGTGGTGCCATGGTGCAGTCCTTCATGGGGCGTGCCTGACGAATGGCACACGGTTTTCGTTTTCTCCGAGCCCGCCACGCACAGTGCCTCGGTGGAGTGTCGTGCCCGCTTGCGGCTTCAGTCGCGCCCGCGCGCGGGTAAGCCGAGGTACGTGAGCTCGAATCGCATCTTAAGATAGGTAAGCGTTTTCCTAAATGTGTTGTGTTGCGCTCATCAGGCGCCGCGCGCACTCCGAAGTGGCACGAGTGCCAACTTGCGCGGGTCAAGGTGTCAGTCACGGCGGCATGGTGCAAATATTACATCTTGATCGTGCTTCGCGGGCGGTCTTGGGATATTCGTCCTCGTGCTCGCGTCCGGCATTGAGCTCGGAAGGTGCATTATCACATAATTCTGTCGTCGCTCCGCGTAACCGCCCAGAGTGTAAGTGTATGCGAGCGTATGTGTGATTGTGTCCCTGTGTATCATGTGTGTCTATGTATGCCTCAGTTTGTTTCTGCGTATCTCTGTTTGTGTGTTTCTGTGTCTGTCTCTGTTTGTTGTGTCTGTGGGTGTGTCTGTGTGTCTGTCTGTCTGTGTGTGCGTATGTATTTGTGTGCTGTTGTGTGTATGCTTAGTTTGGCATATCCGTGTGTGCGTGTCTTTGTTTCTGTATGTGTGCTGGTCTATGTTTGTGTGTGAGTCCTCGTTTGTCTGTGAGTCTATATATGTGTGTCTCTTTGCCTCCCTAACCCTTGGTCTTTGTGATTCCATGTATGTCTGTGTGTGGCGTCTACCCGTGTAACCCGCGCAGCTCCATTGAAAAAACATTGCTTGCGTCGTTCCTCGGGAGGACCATCCCTCTCCCTGTTCATCTTCCTCATCGCGCCTGGACGGCGGAACCACGGAGCACCAGAACACCGACGCAAGAGAGCACAACAATTCTAGACGCTTCGCGTATCCCCACCAGCGTGTTCGGGCGTCGTGCGGGCCCGCCGCCGCCGTCTGGGCTTATCCTGCTGGACTGTGTCACCAGTCAGTCTGTGCTTACCCGTCAGACTCCCTTGATTGACGTCCCGCTCGGATCCGATTCCCACTTGGTCGTATTCGATCTGTCGGGAACGCTCGCGCCATTTGGGCTGCGTTCGGCCTCCACGGTGCCTGGTGTCAGACTCCCTGGATGCGCCGTTGCATGTTTCTTTCAGGGGCTGCCCTGCAGACTCCCTGGATTGCACGCTTGGCACAGACGCCCTGGGTCGCTGCTGCCTGCCGCCTGACCGCGGCCCCGCGCGCGCCCGCCCCGCTTGTCGCGGCCGCAGCCCGACCGTGACCGCCTGCCGCTGGCGCTTCCGCCTGCGGCTGTTAAAAACAAATATCCCCACCAGTCCCCGTTAGTCGCGGCCGCGGCCCGACCGTGACCTCCCGCCGCTGGCGTTTCCGCCTGCGGTTGTAAAAAAATAGCCCCACCAGATTAACACGCCCTCTGGACTCTTCCTTGCGGGCCGCTGATCAAAAAAGTATCCCCACCAGTCCCCATCCTTGCAGCGCGTTGCATGCGTGCACCCTGGCAGTGCAGTTTCCCAGCAGCTGCCGTCAGTCCCCCTCCACTCGCCGGCCTGCCCGCCGAGGTGTTGCGTGAGGCTTCGGCCCACCGCTTTAGGTTAATTCGTCTTTGCGCGGCCCGCTCTGATTAGATTCGCCGCTGGCGCTCTCGCCTGCGGCCGCTGACTAAAAAAATATCCCCACCAGCCAAACATCTCGTCACGGCGGTACAAGGCCAACCTGGCACAGGGAAAGCACGGTTCGCCGCCGCATTCGCCAGGCTCTGGGAACATATCGCGGGACTCGGTTCCACTGTTTTCGCCGTCGTTGGTTCCAACACTGCAGCAGACCAAACAACCGTCGCTTTCGAACCAGCACGCAGAGAGGGCCGCTTCGACAACTTTCCGCAATACCCGACGAACGCACTACACACCCTGACGCTCACAAGTTGTCCGCCACCAGTCACTACCGACGCGCATGGAACATCGAGCCCAACAGGTCCAACAAGAGTAAGAGCCGGCGGAAATTCAAAGACGACCTCGGCAGCAAAAACAGCAGTATCATCGCGACCCACGAAGGTTCCCGGAGGCTCGACAAGCCCAACGCACCCAAGGTGATCTTCGGTATCATCGACGAGGCGGGCCAGGTCAACGAGGTTTCTGCTGCCATCTCCATCGGCATCATTGTCGACTGTGGCGCTCACATCGTCTTCGCGGGCGATCCCAAGCAGCTCCCGCCAACAGTGCAGTCCCGGTCGCAGAATACCTGTGGCTACAAGTTTCCGTTTTCGGGAAAACTCAAGTTCCCTGGGCGAGGACAGCCCTGCCACAGCATTTCTCACAAAGTGCTTCGGGTGCCACCCCGGCGTCCTTGGCTTCTCCAGATTCGCTTACTACGACAGGAAGATCGTGTCAGGGCTCGTCACAGCACTACAAGAACGTCCCATGGTCAACGGGCTTCCGTGGGTCTAGCACAGTTCACTGGACAATGAGCGACTGGAGTCTGCTGCCAAAAAGCTAGACAAAGGCGTGGACGAATTCAGGGGCGAGATCGGCGACCTACACACCGAGGGGACGATGCCTGGTGACGTCCACCCTGTGCTCATGATCGACAATCCACATGCGGACATCACCTCCAATGCCAAGAGCGGCTACGCCAACTTCCACGAGACTGCCACATGCTTTGAAGTAGTCCGCGCGCTTGGCCCCGCCGTGCTTAACTCTGGACTAACCGTCAAAGCGATCGCCCCTACGCTGCACAGCGGACCGCACTGCACGGCGGGCGGCCGCAGGGCAAGAGTGGTTTCTGGAAGACCGCCGCGCTGGCTGAATCGAAGCAGGGTGAGAAAAACCAAGGCACTACTGCGGCTTCAGAGCCAAATCCACCGGGTCAGTCATCCACTCCCTTCTCCCAAGTGTATTCCCAGCCACGCGCGGTTAGCGCGCGCGCCCGCTCTGCTCCTCCTGCCCGCGCCTCCGGCCTGGGCGCTGACTGCCCACTCGATGGTCCCCCGACATCCGGCAACGATTTGGCGCTTTCGTTCAAGGGATTGGCCGAAACGTCCTTGACCTCATGGAGACTGGTCAGCTTTCCCTCTCCACTATTGATGACGCCAGTCAGGGAGGAGAAGCTGACGTAGTCATCTTCCTTACCGCGCGCTCCACCGAGTTCTACGACTGGGTTTTCCTTGACGCGCCGAACAGAACCAACGTCGCCCTGATCAGAGCTAAACGGCTCGTGGTCCTCATCGGAGACCGGCGCATGTTCGAGGCTGCGACCGAGTCTGCTCTTCGGGCCCTCGCCGAATACGGCGCGGCCGCAGACCTCTGGGTGAGTCCTGCATCCGCTGAGCCTTGGGGGGATCACAATAGAGGATGGATGCCCATCAGCCCACTAGCTCACTGGGATGCAACTGCTGAAATCGGGACCGCCATGCCAGGCAGCAACCCAACCGCAACGACACCGGGCGCTGCGCCCAGCATCCAGAAGCAGAAGGTTTAGATGCGAGGGGATCAGGCCAAGGGTTGTGTCTACAGCATCGACAGACCGCTGCCAGCAGGGTTTGAATGGAAACCCAGGCGAAGCAGCTCATCAACTCGCTACGAGCGCTCCTGGCTTCACGCGCTCTCTTTCCTGTCCTCCACCTGGCTTCTGGCTTTCACCCGCGCGCCCTCAGCCCTGCGCGACGCCCCAGCGACCCCAGTTTTTGCGACAGGAAGGGGCGAAGTCACAAAGGGCTTATACATGATGTTACGGTTGGAACTGGTGCTTGCAGTCTGACGCACAACATTGTCTGGGCGCGCGCGATGCGCGCTGTCGGGCTTGGCCACAAGTGGGGCGACGGCAGCGCCTCGCCCCCGGTGGCCAACCTGCCTGGGAGGCCAAAAGGCTGCCTACAGAAGCGCGCATAAGGACTGTCGGGGCTCGCCAGCTGGCATGGACAAGCGGCCGCCCACAGTATGGAGTGCCACGACGACACAGCGTCCAATGCACCAACTTCATCCAGGGATGGACGGCCTGGGAAACATCATCAAAGGCGACTGCATGCCTACTGACCCCACCGCGCTTGCTCTGACCTGCACTGCCCTCGCGAGGACGAAGCTAGCGCTTCGGGAACCAAGGACATGTCTCTTCCCATTCTCCGAACAAGAAAGAACAGGGAATGCCATGAAGGCCGTCTTGGACACATGCAAACCCAGCAGCTCTACCGGCACCGCATCCGTTGCAAGGGGCCTTCATATCCGGGCACAGTTTGGTCTGGCATGGAACATTTCCAATTGCGACTACCAGAACCTACATCGGATCCGTACCGACACGCCACGACACGAGAGCGCGTTTACAAGGATCAGCCACCACCACGATGTCTCGAAACAAGCAGGATGCCCGTCGACGTGGGGAAATGGCAAGCGTTCTGACTTTCACATCAGAGGGATCTTGCTGGTGATCGACCAGCTCATCGAACCGCTCCAGTTACCACTGGCCCCTACGGATGACCGGCCTCGCACCGGGACCACCAGCCGCGCCGCAAGCTGGCTCTACAAATCTACCACAGGGAATCACGAGCATCTCGGGTGCACGCCGGGCCAGAAGTTGCGTTTCGCGGGCGCAGGGCGAGCGATGGGCCAGAAGGACCTTCTCATGCCTGAACTCCCGCAGCGAAGCTTGGTTCTACAACGACACCGAAAAGGCTTGGAACAGGTGACCGGCGCTTCTCGCCGTCACAGAACACTGCCAGCTTCTACTGCGACGAGTGTCAGAGACGCCCTGCCACAAACATCGACGGCACCTGGGGGGACAGCGATATGCGTCAACGTCTGGCGACGGCAAGGTTTGCAGGGTGGCGAGAGGGACTCGTCTGCTGTCGGCTGCGCGCTGGGCGCTGGGTGGAGAGCCTCGAGAAGCAAGGCGCCGATGCCCCCGCAGGCAACTCGATGCGCGAAAAGCTGGCCAACCTCCAGAGGAGCATGCCCAGCAGGACCGCATCCTCCAGGCTGACACCGGCCGTGCACCTTCCGACGGGGCATGCCAAAATCGCCAACTCAACCGCCGACTGCCCGCTATGCGACATCCTTCTCACACCTGACTCGGCCAGCGACCCCAGGGTGACAGGCGCGCCAAAGCCCCAGCGTGACCCGACGACGACCGCATCGGCGCAGACGGACTCAGGTCTGGAGTCCACAGTGCTACCTGCGACGGCTGCCCAGAGCCCAAACTGTTACGCATTTGGCAACGCGGGCAGCCAGCGGTCGGGCGCTTCGTCTGGCGACCGACTCCTGGCAGGGAGGACCCGAGCAGTGCAGCCTACCTCCCTGAGGCAACTGGATCGATTGCTGGACGAGTGGCGAATGGAACGATGGGTGGTACTGCGGGAATTGTATTGCTCACGTCTTTGACGCTGCTCCATCCGTCATTAACCGCGCCCTTGCGCGAGACGCGCCATTGGTGCATCCAGCCCCCCCCCAAAGCACGGACATCCAAGAAGAGAGAAGAGGGCGCGGGGGCCTCGCCCTAGCACTTGGCAAAATTCGAGCGCAGGTACCACGCGGCGACGACGACGACGACGGGCGCCGGCCACCATCAGAGACGTCGCCACTACCCGCACCCAATCCAGAACGAGTTGACGCAACAAAAAGGACATGCTTCCGAACATCAAAATCCCGCATTTGCCAGACGTGGCCAACACCAGGCTCGACCGCGTCTGCCAGGCATGGACTGACGACAACAGCGGCACACAGGGGCGCACCCCAGTTCAAATGTGCCTGCACCTCATTCGTATCAACGAATTTCCCAACGACATATTCTAACTGCCTGCGAACCAGTACGAGGTGCCAGACAAAGGGTCGGACGTCAACTGGCTCACCGTTCTGGCCTGATCCACCCTGGCTTTGACGTCCCCTCCGAGGGCTCGCTGCCGACGGATTGGTGCCATGCGCGGAATGGGGTGGTAAAAGATGGGCCGCTGGACTGGTCGTGCAACACCTCATCGGGAAGGGCGATCGGCTAGAGGAATGCGGGTGGCACACGTCAACGAAACGCCCCACGGGGGCAAAGGCCCGAGGGTCCACAGCACAGACGAATTTGCTCACTGGCTGGCCAGCTTTGACATCGAGGACGCCCCCGACCATGCGATACGACTGAACAGCGCTAGCTTGGAACACTGAACAGAAGCATGCTCCCGCGCGGGATAGGATCTCGGCGAATCGCCCCGAACCGTATCACTGCACCATTCAACATGTCTTTTCAGGAGCTTGCGCAGCGAATGGCCACGGTGGCTGATAGCACCAAGGAACGCATCTTTTTTCGTGCGATCCTGGCGCCCACAACAGGCTCGCGACGAGGAGCAGAGGCTTGGCCCCTTGATCGGCGTAGTCATGGACGCCTCTCTCGAAGGGGAAGTTTGTTCATGCTCACCCCGACACGGGCCCGAGCGACTTGCCACTGTCTCGACCCGAAGGCATGCGAACAGTGAGAAGAAATCTCCAAAGCAGTTCAGACAGTTAGCCTGCTGCCGCCACAAATGAACACAGGGGACCTTGCGGTGGCGACCTGGACTGCGACCCGGATAAGGTGAGCGAGGAATCTGAAGCGGACGTTCAGGCGACGGTCACAACACCAGGGCGGCAGACGACGAAACATCCAGCGTCACGGACGACAGACCCCCGCCGCCGAGGAAGCAAGATCCATCACGCCGGGCTCCTCCGGAAGGGTGCGCGCGAGGCTGGGAACAGAGCGGCAGACGATGACAACGAGACGGTCCAATTCAGCACAACGCTGACGACAGGATTGGTTCCTCGCGCGGATGCAGGGACCAGTGGAGTTACGACAGGTCCTCAGACCCCCAATGATCCCGAGATGACGGGTCCAGGATGCACAAGGCACCACTACGAACGATCGACTCACAACACTCCTGTGAGTCCGACAGCGCTTTCATCCTCAGGTTGCAGAAAGAGGTAGTCAACATGTTCAGCGACCTGCGGCGTGCACGCTGCACCAAAACTTGCCTCGCTAGCGCCCGCCCGACCTTTGACCCAGCACTGCAGCCGCCAAGCGCGCGTTGGCTTTTCCTCAACGCCTGGGAGGCTGCAAACTACAACGTGCACCGCGCCGACCATGTCCTGCGCGCCGATACCTGCTTTCGCAGCCCAACGGACAGGCGCAAAGCTATCACTAACGCTTCCAGCTCAGGAGTTGCCGGCAGCAGCGGGACCGCCGCCCCCAGGTCCCACGCAGAGGGAGAGCACCCGAGCAAGGGGAAAGGCGAGTCGAAGGACGGACCCGAAGCGCTGGGCAAGGATAGAAAACAGGAGCCGAGTAACCGAGAGCCCGTGGAGTTCATGGCACGAGAAACAGTTTCGTCAGTAATAGTGACGTGGGGCATCACCCAGTTTCGACGAGATACGGCTCTGTCATCACATCGGGCATGCGGTGCGCCAGGCGACCACAGTGCTAACTCGCTCTCGTGTGTTTGCGGCGGTTATCCGCGTTCCTTTGCTCTCCATTCCCTACTGCCTCCTTCGCAGTCACTGCGATTCAATGCTGGCGTCAGACTGGCAGCCCACTGTGATTGCTCCTGCCAAGCGGCCCGATTGAAGAGCGTCCGGAATGCTTCATCGACTGCGCCGCCCTGAGGGCCCTCGCAGTAACTAGTGCGTGGCTACGCAAAAAGCATGCATCGCCTACACCCGCTGGCGCGTGCGGGATGGCTTGCTAGCTCCATCATCCGTGACTGCACGCTATTTCGCGGCCGAAAGAGCCGTGTTTTTCCCGGGACTTCGTGTGGAGAGAAGTGGCCACTTGGTGCCCGTGGCGGGTTTACTGACGCAAGTTTCGATGCCGAGCGCCTGGCGTGTGCGTCAGTGCACACAGGGTTATGGTGAGCTCCTCTCCTTCGTCAGATTTTGCTTCAGCGGTTAGCTGATTCTCCCCCTCCTGCGTCACTGTGGTCAGGTATTCGGCACCGAGCGACTGGCGTGCGCGTCAGTGCACGCCGGTTTATGGTGAGCTTTCCTCTTTCTTCTCTTGTTGCTTCAGCGGTTAGCTGACTGCCCCTCTTCTGCGCCAATGGGATCTTGTATTAATCGAGACTGGGCGGTGCCATGCCTACTGGCTGCCTTCAGCCGTTGCCACCCCCCCTGTTGATGGCCGAAAGGGTTCAGTGGGCTCCGATGCTCGCGCCTCCTGCTTCCTATTGCCGCAGCGGTTGGCTGCCACAACGGGTTGCCTACCGTGCCTGGCGCGCACTTCCCCTCTCTCCTTCGCTTCGCCGGGTTTATTTCACGCGGCTGGGGTCGCCGCCAATACTGCTGTCCGCTGGTGCTCTCACAGCGTGAATTTCATGCAAGGCTCACACTGGGAACGGACGGCCAGGTGGCTCCTGACCTGCTCCTGTCTGGTGTCGGCCTCCACTGGTGACCGGGAGGGTTCCGTGAGGTGTCGCTTCGAATTGCATGCATGACCACACCGGGGATGAGCGGCCAGGTGGCCCCTGGCCTGCTCCTGCTTGGTGTCAGCCGCCACTCGTGACCGTTTGGTTTCCGATGTGCGCCCGTCGGATGCCCTCTCCTTCGTGGACTTCGCTTTCGACCTGTCCCACCGGGTGTACATGCCAGAGGATCTGCCGTTTGCAGTCTTGTCTGTGACGAGGCTGCCCCCTCGTCATTCCGGCGCCAACACGATGCTGTTGTGTCACCTACGGCACGGATGTCGCCCTGATGTGCCTGTCGGACCTGCTCGTTTTCGTCGGGCCCTATGCAGGTTCTCAACGGGTGATCGACCTCTGCGTGTTCATGGTCGCGCCGCCGCGCCATTTTGGCTGCGCCTACTTGATGATCGCCACCGGGATTTCCACGCCACCAGGTTGGGAGTGCCGCTCCTGGTGCATTTCTGGGAAAGTGCCCGCGCGCTCGCTTCGTTTGCCCCTCTTTTTCTTGCTGCCTAGTCGCGGCCCGGCTAGAGATCGCACAGTTTTCGACTTGTTTCGCGAGCCCGCAGACCAACAAAAACATCCCCACCAGCATTTCGCTTTACGTCCTGTTCGAACGGCGCGCAGCTGTCGCTCGCGAGCAAACAGTATCCCCACCTGCCCATCCAGAAACGATGCCCAGGAAAGCTGACGGAAGAAGGGAAAAAAGAGACGCACATAGTGAACCAGAGCAGGCAACAACGGTGAATTGGGATATTTTGTGTGGCGAAGGTTGCAAGGGTTATTGCTGGTGCTTTTGCTTTTGCTGGTACTGCTGCTGCTGCTGTTGCTGCTGCTAGTGCTGCTGTTGTTGTTGCTGGTGGTGTTGATTTCGGATGATGAATGAGCGGATACAGCGGGAGGAAGAGGACGACGATGAAAAGGAAGAGGGGGATGAGGAGGAGGAGGAGAAAAAGGACAAGCAGATGGAGGAGGAAACATGACGAACATAAGATCCTCTTAGAATGTCTCTTGGGAGTTGTTTCGGAAACTTCTTGGAGCGTCAGGTGGGAATCTTGGGCGCCTCGGGAATCCTCTTGAAGCCTCTTTGGGGTGTCTTGGAAATCTCCGGAATCCCTTTCGGAGCCCGCTGGGATATTTGGAGGCCTCTTGGGACGTTTTCGGGGTCCTTTGGCGGTCCTGACGGACTCTTGGGCGTCTTGGGTGTCTCGGGGAGACCTCTTGGGGCCGCTTGGGGTCCTCTTGGGGGTCTCTTGGGGGCATCTTGGGGCCATCTTGGGGATACCTTGGGGCTTCTTGGGGCCTCCTGGGCGCCTCTTGGGGCCATCTTGGAGGACATCGATCAAAAACGGGGGGGTCCCCAATTTCGGTCCCCCCTTCAGGAGGCCAAAATGTGGCCCAAACTTACTAAAACCAATGATTTTGGCTTCCTCGCCGAGGCCGTTTTGGACGCCCCAACGCGTCGCGAAACCCCCGTCCAGGTCCAGGGGACGGGGTAGGGGGAGGGGTAAACCCCTCCCCGAAGGGGAAGTAGAAGAGGCAACAGAGGAACCTTTCTAGACCACCTACGCCGAAAGGGCTGGTGGGATTATTCAGTCCTGGGAGTTCACCCTGGCGGCCAGCTGCGCTACTGTGTAGGGGCAAGGGGACTCGCCGTCCCGCCCACGACACCTCCGACCACGGGCTCGGAGGGGCATCGTGGACATCGTGGCCGTGGGTGGCCCGCTGCTGGTGGTGGCGCTTCGCTTTCCTCCGAGTGCGGCCGCCGCCGGGCGCCCTCCACGCAGCAGCCACCGCGGCCGCCGCCGCCTCCGCAGCCGCCGCAGCCACGGCTCGCCTGCGGCGGCCGTCCGCACAGTGGACGCCGCCGCCGACCGGCGGCGCGGTCGGCAGCCCTGACGCGGCAGCCGCGAGCCGCGGTTGCAGGGTCTGGGCTCCAGCGCCCCAGTCTTCTTGCCGATGCGCCGACCAGGCGCGGCTCTTTGCGGAGAGGCGCACCTGGCTTGAGGTTCGAGTAGGCGATCGACTACAGAATTGGTCTACCCCAAATTAGAGATGTTAGTCGAATCGACAACACATGTGTATAATTTGAAGGAGTTTCTCTGGAACTCACGTCATCCTCACCCCCGGCGCGAAGAGCACGAGCCCAGAGCGGCCTCCGGCACCGTTTCCGGACAGATCCGGCGGATCCGCGGACGAATCCCAAACCGGCGCCCTCGCTTGAGACATCCCCACAAAACGGGCCCCGGGGGAAGTGCCCACAGGAGCCCAGAGCGGCCTCCGGCACCGTTTCCGGACAGATCCGGCGGATCCGCGGACGAATCCCAAACCGGCGCCCTCGCTTGAGACATCCCCACAAAACGGGCCCCGGGGGAGGTGCCCACAGGAGCCCAGAGCGGCCTCCGGCACCGTTTCCGGACAGATCCGGCGGATCCGCGGAATCGAATCCCACGGCGCCCTCCTTGAACATCCCCACAAAAACCGGCGCCCTCGCTTGAGGGGCCCCGGGGGAGGTGCCCACAGGAGCCCAGAGCGGCCTCCGGCACCGTTTCCGGACAGATCCGGCGGATCCGCGGACGAATCCCAAACCGGCGCCCTCGCTTGAGACATCCCCACAAAACGGGCCCCGGGGGAGGTGCCCACAGGAGCCCAGAGCGGCCTCCGGCACCGTTTCCGGACAGATCCGGCGGATCCGCGGACGAATCCCAAACCGGCGCCCTCGCTTGAGACATCCCCACAAAACGGGCCCCGGGGGAGGACGAATCCCAAACCGGCGCCCTCGCTTGAGACATCCCCACAAAACGGGCCCCGGGGGAGTGCAGGAGCCCAGAGCGGCCTCCGGCACCGTTCCGACAGATCCGGCGGATCCGCGGACGAATCCCAAACCGGCGCCCTCGCTTGAGACATCCCCACAAAACGTGCCCCGGGAGAGGACGAATTCCAAACCGGCGCCCTCGCTTGAGACATCCCCACAAAACGGGCCCCGGGGGAGGTGCCCACAGGAGCCCAGAGCGGCCTCCGGCACCGTTTCCGGACAGATCCGGCGGATCCGCGGACGAATCCCAAACCGGCGCCCTCGCTTGAGACAGGTGCCCACAGAGCCCAGAGCGGCCTCCGGCACCGTTTCCGGACCGGCGGATCCGGGAATCCCAAACCGGCGCCCTCGCTTGAGACATCCCACAAAACGGCCCCGGGGGAGGTGCCCAGAGGAGCCCAGAGCGGCCTCCGGCACCGTTTCCGGACAGATCCGGTGGATCCGGGACGAATCCCAAACCGGCGCCCTCGCTTGAGACATCCTCACAAAACGGGCCCCGGGGGAGGTGCCCAGAGGAGCCCAGAGCGGCCTCCGGCACCGTTTCCGGACAGATCCGGTGGATCCGCTGGATCCGCTGGATCCGGTGACGAATCCCAAACCGGCGCCCTCGCTTGAGACATCCTCACAAAACCGGCCCCGGGGGAGGTGCCCAGAGGAGCCCAGAGCGGCCTCCGGCACCGTTTCCGGACAGATCCGGTGGATCCGGTGGATCCGCCGACGAATCCCAAACCGGCGCCCTCGCTTGAGACATCCTCACAAAACCGGCCCCGGGGGAGGTGCCCAGAGGAGCCCAGAGCGGCCTCCGGCACCGTTTCCGGACAGATCCGGTGGATCCGGTGGATCCGGTGGATCCGCCGAACGATCCCAAACCGGCGCCCTCGCTTGAGACATCCTCACAAAACCGGCCCCGGGGGAGGTGCCCAGAGGAGCCCAGAGCGGCCTCCGGCACCGTTTCCGGACAGATCCGGTGGATCCGGTGGATCCGCCGACGAATCCCAAACCGGCGCCCTCGCTTGAGACATCCTCACAAAACCGGCCCCGGGGGAGGTGCCCAGAGGAGCCCAGAGCGGCCTCCGGCACCGTTTCCGGACAGATCCGGTGGATCCGCTGGATCCGCTGGATCCGGTGACGAATCCCAAACCGGCGCCCTCGCTTGAGACATCCTCACAAAACCGGCCCCGGGGGAGGTGCCCAGAGGAGCCCAGAGCGGCCTCCGGCACCGTTTCCGGACAGATCCGTCCGGTGGATCCGGTGGATCCGCCGACGAATCCCAAACCGGCGCCCTCGCTTGAGACATCCTCACAAAAAGGCCCAGTATGTAAGATCCGGATTTCTTGAACATACATCTTGAGGACCCAGAGATAATATGAACTTATTTTTAAAACATCTTGATTTCAGGAAATAAGAACACTCCTAATCGATCTTATTTCTTATACATATCATATAATTACAATGTCAAAACTTAGTATGTTAACCTACAAGTTTGGACAAACCATAGTCGATGTACAACAGCACCAACACATTCAACTACAACAACACCAAACACAACAACACCACCAACAACAACAACCACGACAACAACAACAGCAACAACAACAGCCACGACAACAACAACAACAGCAACAACACCACCAACAACAACACACCACCACCACCACCACCACCACCAACAACAACAACAACAACAACAACAGCAACAGCAACAACAACACCACAACCACCACCACCACCACCACCACCACACCACCACAGCAACAACAACAACACCACCACTCGACCAAGCCGCTGGTGCCTCGAGCGCATGGTGCAGCAGGCGCCGCCGCCTCCGCCGCCGCGGTTCGTGGACATCCGGCGCTTCGTCCGCCGCGTCCCGATGGACCGCATCCTCCTACTCCTCTTAACTCTCTTAAGTATCCTGCTCATCCTCATGATCCTCCTCACTTCTGCTCCTCCACCCCTCCTCCACTCGAGGAGGCTGGAGGCGGCGGCGCTGGCGGCGGTGGCGGCGGCGCCGGCGGCGCCGGCGGCGCTGGCGCTGCTGGCGCTGCGGCGCAGGCCAGCATCGGGAAACGTCTAGGAGAGGCAAGGAAAGGGGGAGGGTACAGGATGAGGAAGGAGAGGCGGAGGAATGGAGGGTCGGAGGAGGATGACGATGAGGACGGCGGTGCCGATGACCTCGGAGGGGCTCGCGCGTCTTGAGCCATCTTAGGGCCGCCTCGGGCCGTCTTGGGGCTCGTCTTGAGCCATCTTAGGGCCCCTTGGAACCCGCATCGAAGTCGGATCCAAGTTCGAAGTGGGTGCCACCCCGCGGCACCCACTTCGAACTTGGATCCGACGTCGGCACCAATCCCCCCGCCAGCCCAGGCGGAGACGCAGCGCGCGGAGGAGACGCAGGTCGCCGAGGAGACGCAGCGCGCGGAGGAGACGCAGGTCGCCGAGGAGACGCAGGTCGCCGAGGAGACGAAGCTCGCGGAGGAGACGAAGCTCGCGGAGGAGACGAACCTCGCGGAGGAGACGCAGGTCGCGGAGGAGACGCAGGTCGCAGAGGAGACGCAGGTCGGCGCGGCGATGGTGGCGGCGGAGGCGGAGTGCGGCGACTTCGCATTCGACCGCGTCTTCGCCGAGGACGCCGCCGCCCTCCGCCGCCAGGAGCCGCCCGCGCCGCCAGCACCTGCGCGCGAGGATGGCGAGGAGGCCACAAGGAGCCGCCAGCTGCGCGCTGCTGGCTGGGTGCTGACGCCCGATGGCTGGGGGAAGCCAGCAGCGAAGCCCGCGGCGCCCGTGGTGGAGATCGATTCGGACGACGAGGCGTTACGGGGGGCAATTGATACCGACAGCCTCGAGTTGCGAGTTGCATCGACTGGGCACCCCCCTCTCGATGTGACTCGAGACTGTCGGTTTCAATTGGTCGCCTACGCAAGGCACCGCTGTCCGCTGTGGCGGCCAAGAGGGCCAAGATTGATCAGGCGACGGTCGACGCGAGCCAGCCGCAGGCCTCAGACTGGCGCCCGCCCAGCAGCCAGCCAGCAGCAGCGGTGCAGCGCTCCACCAAGCAGCCCGAGACTGTGGAGGCGTCGCCTCTCCCCGACAGGCAGGACAGCTACCAGGCCATCTTGAATGAGATCGATGAGATGATGGCGGCGGAGGAGAGGGCGGAGCATCGCCCTGCGGGGATGAACGAGGAGGAGACGATGCTGTACGATAGGATGATGAACACCGAGGGTGGAGGCAGCAAGCGGCCGCAGGGGGGAAACGGAGGCGAGCCCGAAGCGCCACCGAGGAAGAGGCAGGCCGCCGTGCGGCGCGCGTCGACGCCACCCCGCGCGGCTCCAGCAGCCGCCGAGGCGTGCCCGCCAGCGAGCGAGTTGTCGCCGCTGCGCGAGGCGTCGCCACCGCCCACGCCGCCACGCGGGCTGGCCGTCAGTCTGTCGGAGCAGCCGCAGCAGCAGCATCGGCCCGCCACGTCGGGGCCGAAGCACCAGGCCTTGCCGACCTTGCTTGGGAAGCAGCAGCCGACAGCCACCAGGGGTGGCGACATGACTGGCATCTCGAAGGAGGCCCTGGTGGCGCAGCTGAAGGCAGCGTGCGCGAAGATGCAGTCGACTGACCCCGAGACGGACCTGCTGCAGGCGGATGCGACATTCGAGAAGTTCTACAAGGGCGACTTGATCATCAAGCTGCGTGAGATGCGGCCCGAGGCGCGCGAGAAGACCATCGACGAGGCCGACGACGGGGCGGTGGAGGAGACCACTTCCGCGCGCGAGGAGCGGGAGTTGTGGGAGTCCCTGGAGGCCAAGGGCTTCAAGTTCAGCACGGAGAAGAAGAAGGGCAACCCCGTCGCTGGCAGGTGGGACCGCGTGATGAAGGGCACGAACGAGTGGGCAGACAAGTACGCGCAGGCGGAGGGCTACCCCGCGAAGCGGGCGGTCCGCGAGGAGTGGGCGAGGTGGGCCTTCACCAACTGGGAGAAGCAGAGGCGCTTCGAGAAGTCCACGACCAACTCGAAGAAGCAGAAGCTCACAGGCACGTACGTGCCTCTGGCGAGGATGGCGTGGAAGCTCGGCGGAGGGGCCCAGGGGGCCAGGATGGCCTTCACCTACGCCACGAAGGCGATCATCATGGGGGGCATCTGGACGAGGTGGCGCAGCATGACGGACACGCTCATGTACCTCTTCGTGGAGCGGTCTCTGGAGGACGAGTGGGTCCAGTCGTGGTCCAGCCACGAGACCTGGGCGGAGGGGGGCTTCGGCAACGGCGGCGGCGGCGGCGCTGGCGTACCTCAGCGCTGCAGCCGCGGGGCGCCGGCGACGAGGGCGGCGGCGGCGGCCCCGTCTCCCGAGCAGCAGCCAGTGGTGGAGGTGACGCCGCTGCATCAGCTGAGGGAGGCCAACGAGCACAGCACCAAGAAGACGCCGCCCCCTGGCGAGATCAAGGACACCGACGTGCCCAGCGAGCAGCAGCAGCCGAAGACGGAGGGTGAGGACACCAAGAAGAAGGTCGCCAAGAAGCAGCCCCAGTGGATGGTGGAGTTCCGCAAGGTGAAGGCGCTCTACGGGCAGACCACGAGCCAGGTCCGCACGGGCGGGCGCAGCGGGGAGGGGGATGGCCATCGCAGGTGACGATGGCGATGACGAGGTTGACGACGTCGAATGCGACAGTGATACCAATGATTGACCTTTGTTGAGGAGGTGAGGAGGGGATGGGGACGAGGGGACATGACGAGGCGAGGAGGTGAGGAGAGCTGGGGCGGAGGACTGGAGCAGGGGTAAAGGCGAGGTCGATGATTAGAAAGAGCTTAACGACGAGAGTGCATGACGAGGAGTGGGAGTAGGTGGACGGGAGGACCGACCATAGGATCAGGCCTCGCTCGTCCCTGCGAGCCCATCCTCCTCTACTTCCCTCTGCGGGTCTGCAGTCGACGTCACATCCCCATTCCTCATCACCTACCCTCGCATCTCTCCGCCATTGCTCCGCATGACACCTCCCGCCTACTCCGCCTCGCGCGACTGCTGCCAGCGAGGGAAGGCGTCGATGGACGAGGGAAGGTGTTGTGATGAGGGATGGCCTTGGGAGGGGGCGAATCGGGGACGGGAGAGGTTGGGGGACGTGGCAGGAAGGATGAGCAGGATC
Organism: Prorocentrum cordatum; assembly: GCA_963575745.1. Classification (NCBI taxonomy): domain Eukaryota; class Dinophyceae; order Prorocentrales; family Prorocentraceae; genus Prorocentrum; species Prorocentrum cordatum. Next base: position 453,148 of record CAUYUJ010009968.1, read on the forward strand.
GCGCAGGGTTAGGCGCAGGAGGCACACGGGGGGGCGGCGAGGGGAGGTCTCCACGATCGACAACCTCATCCTCGCCGACAGGGACTGGAAGTTCGCCAAAGGGGAGGACATCCGCGGGGATATGGACGCGCTCCATGAGACGGTGCCAGGGGGATGGGGATGGAGGGCATCTCCCATCTCGCATGGGCACGGGCGGGCATGTGCGTCCGTGGGCCGCGCTGGTCCCGCTCGAGTTTGGACGCGACTTGGGCGCGACCTGGTCGCGTCCAGGTTGCGTCCAAACTCGCATGCGCGTGGACCATGGATGCATGTGCTTGCCCGTTCCCAGAACGGCTCGCCCTGACCCGAAACGAATTCGAAACATCGTGTCGCGCAGAAACCTCGTAGCTGGCGACACTAACGACTCGTTCGTGCCATGCGCAGTGCGCAACACAGAGTGCCCCACAGGGCTGGGGCGTGGCCGGCACATATCCTCCTCATCATCACCCCACTCGCTGGTGTCTTCCTCTACTGCAATACCCCTCCATCCCCTACGCACCTCGCCATCCACGCCCTCGTCATCCTCATCATTTTCCACGCCCTTCTGTCCTCCCTCCGCATTGCCATCTCGCACGCCATCATCCACTCCCTCATCGGTGGAGCCATTTTGGCTCAGCGCCTGGCGCAGTCGTCAGGCGTGCGCTCGCGGGCAGGCGACCGCCGTGCCATGGCGGGCACTCGCTCGCGGAGCCAAGGCGGCGCGGCTCTGCTGGCAGTGCTCAAGGAGCACGTGACGACCGCAGACGAGCTCGACTACACGACCGACCTCGACGGCGACGTGGATGGCGACACGATAACGGCGTGGAAAGACATGATGCTGGCGGCGCGCGAGGCGATGTACCCGCAGACGTCGATCTCCCAGAAGTGCGGGAAAGCCGTGTTCGTCGATGTGCTCGAGGCGAACGGGGCGAGCTGGAACCTCGGGGCCGAGGAGGCGAGCTGGGCGGACACCTCGTCCAAGATGTTCAGGGCGATGCTGCGCCACGTGCAGCAGGCTGTGATCAAGATGAAGAATCGTAGGACCTCAGCGTGACACATCTGCCCTATAACACATTTCGCGCTTGCGGGCGCGGGGCGCACAAGCGCGCGCGCGCGCTCGGCACGGGGTGTGCGCCCCGCGCCCGCGAGCGCGAAATGGGTTTCAGGGCGACATTATTCGTTCCAGGACTCAGGGCATCCCATCGACCTCCAGATGGGTGGTCCCGTTCGTCGAGGCGGCGCGGGCCCTCGAGAGCGCGGAGGAGCCAGCCAATAAGCACAGTGACACATGGGCGACGGGGTGAGTTGGGGAAGGGTCCGAGGGCCTTGTCGTCTGTCGGGAGGAGCTGTGGATGAGTCGAGGAGGAATCGTCGAGGAGTCGCGACTCCAGCAACTGGTCCATCGCTGCCTGAGCGAACACATCGACCCCGATGCTCGCCCCCTCGCCCGTGTGAGCACGCATGCTGAGGAGAAAGCGTGGCTGTACGCACTAGACGATGTCTCCAAGGCCAACATCTGATGAACAGACTCCGATGAAACTGGCGTGCTAAGGGGCTGCGAGAAATTGCCCATCGGCACGCCAGTTCCATCGGAGTCTGTCCCTCCTCTCGCATCAGGGCGTATACCGTCTGGACTCGAGCAAGGCCAACCCCGCGCCCGAGTACAGCTTGCCGCTGGCGGACGACAAGTCGGCCTCGGCCGAGACGGAGGTCCCCATCAAGTTCAAGGACGGCACCGTGGTGACCGTCCCAGGCTTTACGTTCCAGAACTTGCGCGACTGGGCGGAGACGAGCGTCGACTTCAAGACCAAGAAGGGGGCGGGCGTCATCTGGGAGATGGAGCGCGAGGGCGACAAGATCCAGCTCAGCAGATGGACCAGGAAGGGCTCCGCGGAGCTCGGCATCTGGCAGCTGCCCAAGAACGCCGCCTCGAAGATCAGGAAAAAGATGCTGATCAGCTTCATACCTCAAGCTGGCATGGAGAATTACGAGCAGATGTTGACGAAGCAGGCGGAGCTTTTAGCGCACAATAAGACGACCAAGGAGGAGGTCGAGCAGGTCAAGCGCAAGTACATCGCAGAGTTCAAGGCGAAGGTCGGCGACGCCACGAAGGAGACTGCCAAGCTGAAGGGCAAGGCGAAGGCGAAGGGGCGCGCCAAGGCGAAGGGGAAGGCGATGTCGAAGCTCCCCAAGAGGGTGGACGACGACGACACCGAGGGCGACGTCTTCGAGGGCGAGGGCGCGGGAGAGGACGACGTGGCCGAGGAGGGAGATGGCATCGAGGATGCAGGAGACGAGAGCGACGAGGATGAGGACGAGGTGCCAGCCGACGCCGACGAGGACGGGGAGGCGCCCGAGGCTGCTGCGCCCGAGGCGGCTGCGCCCGCGCGGCGGGGACGGCCGCCCAAGCTGGCTGCCGCCGCCGCGGCCAGCGAGTCCGACCAGGGCGCCCGTGGCAAGGGCAAGAAGGACTCCCCGAGCACCGAGGTGAAGGCGAAGGTCAGCGGCGCGGCCGCGAGGAAGAGGCCTGCTGCGGCATCGCCCGCTGCTGCGGCGAAGCGGGCCGCGCTCGCCGCCCCTGGGCCCGAGGCGGGTGCGCAGCCGGCTGGCAGCGCGGAGGCCTCGGCACAGGATGACAAGAAGCCCGAGCTGAAGAGGGTGCGCCGCACGAGCAAGGAGAGTGGCGCGAGTGGGACGATGCAGACAAGGATCGAGCTGAGCACCCCTGAACCGAAGTCACCGCCCGCTTCGAAGATGGGAAGGTTGAGCAGCGCCTCGCCTCAGCAGCAGTTGAACCCGAAGCTCACCAGGCGCAGCTCCAGCCACCAGCTGCCCCCCATCGAACCGCATGCCCCAGCGGTCCCGCTCGTTCAGGCGATGGCTGACGTCTTCGGCGCTGGCGGCGGGCTCTTCGACGCCATGGAGAGAGCCGACAACACGTTCGGGCTCTGAGCGCACTGTGCCGACGTCAGGTTACAGCAAGCTACGCGCTGCCGTCGCTGCGAGATGCAGAGAACAGGCAGTGCTAGGCTCGGCGAGCGGTGCCGACAGGGATGCATCGCGACAGCCGAGGCACAAGTGGGCAGTTGCCCCCACTGCAAGCACGGGTGATATGTCATCTGGACCATCCATATCCTCCATATCTTCCGTCACCTCATCCCCCTCTGGTCACATCCGATCCATCCATCGTCGCATGGCCCCGCCTCCCCAGCGCTCAGCGAGGACAGATGTGGGACGTGATGAGGACAGGGCGGATGTGGAGGAGGAGAGTGAGGATGAAGAAGATGAGGAGGAGGAGGAGGATGATCAGCCTGGTGCGAGTAGGAGCACGGTGAGGCAGATGGGACGATGAGGCATAGGATGTGGACGAGGGGTGATAAGGTAAGAGGTCGGTGAGGAGGACGAGCAGGACGAGGAAACTTGTGGCAGGTGACGACGTACATGAGGGGGAGGTGCGGAGGGCGGGCGTGGGGAGGGGGGGGGCTCGGCCATTGCCTGGAGGGGAGGTGCGCGCGGCCATGACGAGCGAGATCTTCTACGAGGAGGCGATGAGCCCCTACGCGAACATCCAGCAGCTCCAGGACCGCATTGGCAGCGCCGAGTTCGAGGTCAAGATCACGAAGCTCACCAAGGAAAGGGGGGTGCGTGGCATGCTGGGTTTACCCTGGCGATTTCCTTACTCCTCGCCCTCGTCCTCGTTCGTCTTAGCCTCGCCCCAGTCATCCTCGGCATGCCCGCCATCTGTCTGGTCATCCCTCCACGTCGCCTACCCCTCGCCCTCCTCGTCTCAGAGGGAGAGAGGCTCGATGACCAGTAGGAGTTGGGAGATGAATGGAGTTGGGAGATGAATGAGAATTCGTGCGGGATGGTCAAGAATGAGCTGTGGAATGGGCAACGCCAATACAGTGGGGGCGTCCGTTAAGGAATGCGCCCAGGGGGCTTCACACCCTAGGGGATTCCTTATTTGATGAGGGCGGCTGTGCTATCCATGGCCAATCCACGATTTGCATTCCACTAATTTCCAAACCCTTGATTCCGTACCCGATGGTTCCTTATCCAATGTCCTCACCGCAAGGCTGTGAGGGTTGCCGCCGACAAAGGGGGGCAGAGCAATCAGCAGATCGCGAGAGTAGAACGCGGGGAGGGAGGGCAGGAGATCGCAAAGCCGCTCTCGGACATGGCTGAGGAGATCAAGTCGATCCACCGCCAGAAGCAGGCGCGCTCGAAGAAGGCTGACAAGAAGGCGCAGGGCGCCGCAGCGACGTAGCTAGCTTTTTTCAGTTGCCAGCCGGTGCGTAGCAAGAAAGTAAGAACCAGGACGGTGCCTCAGTGTGAATTTGAGGCGAGTTGGCTGTGGCGAGGTGCATGTGCCACCCAAACGCAGCCGACACCATGAAAACACACCCGAGCCACCCCAAATCGCCCCCCCGACCCTTACGACCCCCCTCCGACCCAGCAAAACCACGCTCCGGCCGGAAATCTGGCGCCCGAGTACCGTCCAAATCCAGACCAGTTTGGACGCGCCCAAGTTGCCGTCCAAAACGGCATCAAACCATATATATATATATATATATATATACGCAAAACGCACCGTCCAAGTTCACTTGGATGCAACTTGGACGCGTCCAAGTTGCCGTCCAAGTCCGTCCAAATTGCGCCCTTCAGACTTCGGACGCGGAAATCAGATCTCCCTCACGCTCGGCCACGCCCGACCACGCCCAGCTATATGTCCTGGTTCTTAAACTGAGATCATTGATTGCACAATGCAAGTGAACGAGTGAGAGCGAGAATTAGATCGAGGAAGGTAAGGAGATGAGGCAGTTAGGGCGAGGATGCAGAGAGCGAGGGCCCGAATGGAGGTGAAACGAGGGGGCCAGGAAAGAGATAGTGAGACAGAGAGCGAGCGATAGACAGCGACTGAGATTGAGATAGAGATAGTGGTATAGAACGAAGCGCATGGAAGGGGAGAGGGAGATATGACGATGTACGTGTAGACATATATATATATATAGAGAGAGAGAGAGAAAGAAAGAAAGTGGGAGAGAGAGAGAGAGAGATAGAGAGAGGGAGAGGGAGGGAGGGACGGGGAATCGGACGAGGAGAAAAGGGCAATGTTATAATGATAGCGAAAGAGGCGATGAGCGGAGGAGGGAGGTTGGAGGGGAGATGGCACATAATGGATAGGCAGAGACAGCAAGCTACCGCACTGGCATGCGTCACGCTGGCGCGCACAGAGTTTCTAGTTCAGGACTCGGGGGTTGCAGTCCTGACGCCGAGCCAGTCGGCTTGGCGCAGTATCGGGCTGCGCGCCAGCCATTTTTCATCCTCGGATGCTGCGCTGATCGGTCGGACACCGACATAATGATTCAGGGGTGATCTCTAGGAGCACGGATGGGTGGAGAGTAGAAGATCGCAGAGGGAGGGAAGGAGGGGTGAGGGATGGAAAGAGGGTTGAGGGAGGGATGGAGGGAGGGAACACAGTGGCGGGCGCGACTTGGACGCAACTTGGACGCAACATGGACGCGTCCAAATCGCGTCCAAGTCGCACCTGCCATGGATGGGGTCACACACGGGAAGCATGCGACAATCATGAGTGTGTCCGGCCACATGTCTCGAGCCAGCACTTTCACGTTTGAAAGTTAGTGCAGCCTGCGTTTGAGAGATATGCTGAGGGAAAGGGCATCGAATGTATGTGCAAATGTGTGGCAGCAGTTCTGGCACGAGTCGTAGCAGTGCAACCTTCCCCTCAGCATGGCACGCACCAAACTTCACGGTCGGAAGTTTAAGTCTGGCCGCAATGGTATTCAGAAGCGAGCTGCTGGTGCGGCTCTTTTCGAGCATCTGGTTGGTATTTACGCGTCTGGGAGGCAGGTCTCAGCTAAGGACTTGGCAATAGCATGTCATTATTGTGATGTTGCAGATGTGGGTGGGGCTCACTGGGAGTTGCGGGGCATGCCCCCTGGAAAACAAAGTGGCAAGTACAAAGATCACTTAGATAGGCTTCTTCCGAGTGGTGGGGAACTGATGAGCGTGAAACTTCCCATGGCGGTTCGTGGTCGATCTCATTTGACTAAATCGTCGACGTTCGTGCAGCTCGTTTTCGAATCGATTTCTGAGGAAGTTAAACTATCAAGCGAAACGACACGTTTACTCGAAGAAGGAACGGACGACGTCCAATCTGTCATGATGACACGCGCATACCAATCACATCCACACGTTGGACAGTCCCTGGCTGAGACTGGAAAGTGGCCCCTTCCCATAGCATTGTACGCAGACGCGGTGCGGTATTCACCGCTGCACGCAGGGCGCACAGACAGCGTCCTCAATGTCAGCGTGGTCAACTTGATTACACATACGCGTCATTATATCGGCTTCTTGCGCACGCTTGACAAATGCTTGTGTGGGTGTAGTGGGCACTGCACGCTGTGCGGCTTCATGCATGTAGTGGAGTGGATGCTCAAAGCGTTGGTGAATGGGACCTCCCCCCCTACTAAGTACGACGGTTCACCTTGGGATCGGGTTGGGCAAGCGGGAAAGGATCTTGGGTGCAGGGCAGTGTTGCTGTACGTGAAGGGGGACTGGGCAGAGTTTCAGAAGAGTTTCGGGCTATCGCCGTGGAACAGCGTGTTCGCCCCTTGCCCGTGCTGCGTGGCGCCGTTGGACTCCCTCCATGTGACGTATCCTGGTTTTTTGTGTCCCGATGGCCTCCCCTTCGAGGATCGCACGGCCCCGTCATACTATGAAGCTTGTCGGCGTTGTGAACGCACTCTTCGCATTGATTCGGAGCCCAAACGAAAGCAGATATTAGGGATGCTGAGTTTTTGTGACCCAGAGCCGAAGAAGCTGGGGGGCCTTGTTGTCACGAAGACGGTAGAGGGTGTAGGTTTGGAGCTCAATGACCAGTTGCCCCCATCGCCAGGGCTTGTAGACGTCAGAGATGCTTGGACGCAGGCGTTGCCGTTTGATTGCGTTTTCTGGAGAGCCAGCAGGGACGAGAAAGGCACCTGCCTGGACCCAGTGTCTCATCGCAGCCCAATATTCTCGGACATGTTACGATCTACGCCATTCTCGGTGTTAGGCCTAGACGTGCTACACACAGTGCACCTGGGCGTTGCGCAGAGGCTTGGTTCGGTGATTTTCTGGAGGGTGATCGACGCGAATGTGGCGCGCAAGAGAGCGATCGCACAGCGAGTGAAGCACATGGAGTCTGAATTGCACGCGTGGTACGAGCTCCAGAAAATCCCGCAGGAGGCCAGGCTCGGCAGGCTCACCCCAGGCATGATCGGAGGTACCATCAAGTTAAATCGGAAGCGAGGTGCCCCCCACCCAGGCGTTCCCATGAGAATCAAGGGGGCAGAGATGTCTTCGTTACTTCCATTCTGCAAGTATTTGTTGGTTACATACTACGATCGCGTCCCGCATGCGGCGTCCCTCATGATGTCGATTGACGCGTTGTTGTCGCGGCTCGCAGCGTGCAAAGACATGGGCGCTCGCCCGACCATCCAAGACTACACGTCTGTGTTGGACAGCGCCGCGCGCGTCGTGGTGCACGCGCAGAACGCACAGGTGAGGCTCACACCCAAATGGCACTTATTCTGTCATCTTACTCACAGGACCCGCCTCGCCCCTCCTCATCACCACTCCTCTCCTAGGACTAGGGCAAGGCAAGAGGGGGAGGTGGGCGGCATGAGGGGGGATGCGCAACGAGGAGCGAGAGGGAGAATGATGTGAAGGAGGAACACACACCCCCGCTGTGCACCCATGCACATGCCACATCATGCCCTGGTAATCGTGGTGCACACTCCGCACGCATATACCACGTCCCTTGCACGCCCCTCACAGCTCCCCAATCCTGCTCCCCAATCCTGCTCCCCTCTCGTTTCTGAGATCCGTGCACAATCTAGTCCGCGCTCAGCGTCGCGGGCGATCGGTTCCTCGTGCGCACGATGTAAAAGCAAAGTCGTGATCGTGTCAGCTCAATTGTTTTTGTGCTTGCGCGCTCGGGGGCTGGGGTGAAAATCATGGTTGCGTGCGCGAGGAGCCGATCACTCGATCGACTGAGCCCTTGGCCCTAAAAGGATATGGATCTTTGGCCCTCCTCGCCTGTACTCCACCTTCACAGACGAGTCCCTCAACTTGACCGTGCGCAATTTGGCCCAGCGCTGCCACCGGTTGACTTTCAGCAGGACGCTTCACCACCACGCCCGCCTCATTGGAGCCCTCGGACAGTCTAGATATATTTACGCCACGCCTATCAAACGCCATGGCCGAGGTGCTGGGTTTGGGCAACGGGGCGCCAAGCTGGCTGGTAGATAGGGTGCGAGTGCTCGTGCCAGAGGAGGGGGACCGCATTCTCAACGAACATAATGCGGATGGTTTGATGGCGGTTGCTGTGAATGAGGTTGGCATGTGGCTGAGGGGGGACGCACCCGTACCAATCGACCGCTATTTGGATTTTTTTGAAGTGTTCTGCGGTGCTGGTGGCATCACGAAGCAGATGATCGCCAAAGGCTACAAAGCACGGGGGTTCGACAGGCCACTAGACGGGGCAAACACCCCACATCAGCCCCTCGACAACTCACACCATCACATAGAGCGCAGAGAGCGCGGGTGCGACTTGGACGCGACTTGGACGCGCCCAGGTTACGCCCAAGTTGCGTCCAAGTTGCGTCCAAGTTGCACCCGACGCGTTCCTCTGCGCTCACGCCCAGGCGAACCTCGCATGAGACTGAAGACGTGTGCACGCTGCTTGGTCTCCTCACGTGCGCGCTGGGCGTCATGCAGGTCAAGCCTGACGGCTCGGTAATGTTTGAGCCTGAGTGTTCCACGTGGTTGAACACCACGGTGTACCACACCAAGCGGGACAGGCTCAACGGCATCTATGGCGACGAGGGCAGGAGGGATGTGCTAGAGGCCAACTTCGTGGCTGAAATAGTGTGGGACCCTCAGCTATCTCGTTTCGCTTCCGCGTCGCGGTCTGGCGGAGGGATCGCGGAAGCGATGCGATCGCGAGTGAAGCTGGCGCATGCGCAGTCGCGCACGCAGCAGCGAAGTAGAGCTAACGAGGTGGATCGAGAGGAGACATGAGAAAGAGGGATAGGGGGGAGAGAGAGAGAGAGAGAAGAGAGAGAGAGAGAGAAGAGAGAGAGAGAGAGAAGAGAAATGGAGTGATACTTATATATATACATAGAGAGAGAGAGATCAAGAGAGAGAGAGACGAAGACTACGGGAGGAAGGATGCATACATGGAGAACTAAATATAGAGAGAGAGAGAGAGAGAAAGAGAGAGAAAGAGAGAGAGAGAGAGAGAGAGAGAGAGAGCGAGATCACTTTACGAACTACTTGGTCCATCTCGTCATCAAATCTCGTCACCCATCGGCATCATCCTCCAGCCTCACCCCCCTCCCCGACGGCCGCAGGCGCGGGGGGGTGATCGGATCAGGCGGGGAGGCGATGGACGAGATGAGAGAAGTGACTTCTCTCATCTCGTCCATCGCCTCAGAAATCGTGATGATGGATGGCTAGGTCGGGTACTGGGGCATGAGGATGAGGGGATGGCAGGAGAGCGTGACGCGCGCTCCCGCGGACGCCCCACCGCCCCAGACGGCCGGCCACCCAGGTCGCGGCTTGCGACCATGGCGCGAGCTCGCGGCGTGATGTTGATTTTAGAGAACCCGTCGTGCTCCATCTTTTGGCACGTGAGATCTGTCAAGGACCGCCCCTTACGCTCGTTGTCGGGGGAAGAGGAAGGAGCAGGCGATGCATAGGAGCTGACATAACGTACTCTGGGGATGGCAGTGGTTGGCAGACGCGGACGTCGCTGGTTGCACAATCCGTAGCATGTTGGTCGAGATGAGCGGTGCTAACCGAATTTCACTGCCACGGTTGGGTTCGCGCGCGGCGGCGGCTTGGCACGCCAGTCGCGCAAGGCCACGGCATGACGCGCCGATCGAGGAAGCATGCGATCGCGAACCCCAGACGGTTGATGAATATTTCGAGGTGACGAAGGAGGAGCTGAGCGAGCTGGACGAACATGAGCTGAGCGAAAGCCATATCGACGAGTCGTCCGAGAGCAAGAACGATTACGATGACGATGACACGGGGCAGAGACAGACCAGATTCGAGAGGGCGCTCGACAAGATCGGAGAGCCCCGTGTCATCGTCATCGTTATCGTTCTCGTTCTCGGACGACTCGTCGATATGGTTTTCGCTCAGCTCATCTTCGTCCAGCTGGCTCAACTCCTCCTTCGTCACCTCGAAATATTCATCAACCGTCTGGGGTTCGCGATCGCATGCTTCCTCGATCGGCGCGTCATGCCGTGGCCTTGCGCGACTGGCGTGCCAAGCCGCCGCGCGCGAGCTCCACCGTGGCAGTGAAATTCGGCTAGCCCCGCTCATCGCGAGCCAAAATGCTACGGCTGGTGCAACCAGCGACGTCGGCGTCTGCCTGGATGACTCGCGCTGACGAGGGTGTTCAGCCGCTCGATGGTGAGTGAGAGATGAAAACAACTGTGGGAGGGTGGCGGGAGGGCGGACGGGAGGGGGAAGGCGAGATTGGAGGGAGAGAGGGGGGAGGAGATAGAGAGTGAGGTATTCGAATGAGAAGACAATTTAAATAAAATAAGAATTGGGGGAGGAAAAGGGTGGAGGGAGAATGAGGACACACACGTTCGTGCCGCAGCATGCCCACTTCTCACCGTCCACCCCCCCCCCGCAACATCCTATACATTCGGGCGCGGTCAGTCGGAGTTAGGGATGCGACTTGGGCGCGCCCAGGCAGCGTCTAAATCGTTACATCCGAGACTCAGGCGGATGCGATTTGGATGCGGCATGGGCGCGCCCAAGTCGCATCCAAAAAAGGTTCACCGACCTACGATTGGCAGCGTGTGAATGCGAGAGCGGCAACGAGGACGGCAACGACGACGGCGACGGCTGACTTTTCGGCGGCCCCAGCAACTCTGGCCTCTCCGGTCACGTGACGACGGCGGCGACGGCGGATTGCGCAGATGATATTGCCACTTCGGGCGCTCCGTCCACTAGGATTCGGCTTGGTCAGGACATCCGTGATACGCTTGTTACAAGAGTGCTTTGAAGCATGGCGACGTACGGTGGCGGCAACGGCGGGGCGGTGACAACTGCCATACTCATCATCATCCGTGTCTCCATGCTCTCCTCTTCCCTCCTCCGTGACCCGATCTGCAATGATATTTCCTTCTGATCCTGGACATGTTATCCTCCATCACATCGCCTTCCTCATTCCTCGCGTCAGCCGCTCTCCCATTCCTCGCTTTCTTTATCCTCCTCGCGCGTGCCGCAGGACATGCTGGAGCTGGTGACCGCTACCAAATACACTGTGTACCTGGCCGCCTTCGGCTGGACCTCGCTGAAGCCGCTGGCTGTGTGGACGAACCACGACGCTAGGCTCGCTCGCTCTCTGCTCGGATGTTCCAGGCGCGATGCTGAGCAAGCGCTGCTGACATCGGATGCCGACGCCACGCCTTTGTATACGCTTGGCCCTAGAGCCACGCAGCGCAAACGCACGGACGATGGCAGCGAGAAGCGCACTGGGTGGAGGCAGACAGGCTGGATCAATAGCACATCTAGCCAGTCTGCATCCAAAGAGTACCCCGCCCGTTTTTGCAGCGTGGTTGCAGATTTGGCAGCGCTGAGCCTGCCTTTGTAAGTCGCAGCACGCACGACACACGACACCACACATGAGAGAACAATGCACGAGAGCGACGGCGTGCGTGTGCGCACGGCATGGCGTTCTAGGCGCTCCAGGCGCGCAGTGGCGCGAAATGTATACGGTGGCGGCATTGGTTAAGGAATGTGCCCAAGAAGCTTCAGACCATCGATGGTTCCTTCTCTGATGAGGGCGGCGGTGATATCAATGGCCAATCCACGATTGGAGTTCTACGGGCTTCCAGACCCTGGATTTCTAACCCGATGGTTCCATATCCAATGCCCTCACCGTAGCGGTCCCTCCCTCGATTTCCATCCAGCACTCGCACTCCCTCCTGCATGCACGTTTTGTCGAGGCTGAGGTTGTTCTTAATCATCGTGCCAGCTGTGCCCCATCGGCGTGACAACCACATGTTATGTTTGAATTGCCAAAGCGGTGACTCGAACAAGGGCACGACAACGGGTCGCGATGTTTTACGACTCTCGTGGTACCATGCGAGTCGTAAAACATCGCGACCCGTTTTCGTGGCCATGATGTAAGCATCACCCCCTGCACCCCCCTCCAAAAAATCATATACACGTAACTTCTCGAGCCGCCTTTGGGGCTTGCAAGCACGCGCGTTTTTTTTGCTTGTGATTGCCGAAGCGTTACGCACTGCAGTTCCCGTGGGTAACCATCGGAGTTCTGATATGTTCCTCCTCCTCTTCCTCCTCATCCTCCTCCTCATCCTCATTCGTCCATCCATCGCTGTCACCCCTCCTTCACGAATGCAGATTGGCAGCACCAGCCGACTTCAGAAACGATGAATGAGGCAGTCGAGGGGAGGGAGGAAATATATCAGGTGGACACGGGCAACGGAGAAGGTAGCAACTACCATCGCCCCGCTGCTGCTGCCGTTGTCGTCGTCCCCTCGTCGTCATCGTCTGCCTTCCCCATCGTCGATCCTCGTCGTCGGCCCTCCTCGTCGTCGGTCCTCGTCGTCGCCTTATTTCGAGGGCATCTTCACTACGCAGGCGGGCGCGGCGAGCCCGCGCGTGCAGCGCGCGCGCCCGCGAGATGACAACAATGACGGTGACTGTGCTGACTAGATTATCTAATGATAATAACTATTTAATTAATGATATGATATACATATTGTCTTAGATCTTATTTTAAGATCCATAAATAAGATCCAAAAACTAGATCTTAAAATAAGATCTAAGAGACCCCTGGGGAGCCCAGAGCGGCCTCCGGCACCGTTTCCGGACAGATCCGGTGGATCCGGTGGATCCGGTGGATCCGCCGACGAATCCCAAACCGGCGCCCTCGCTTGAGACATCCTCACAAAACCGGCCCCGGGGGAGGTGCCCAGAGGAGCCCAGAGCGGCCTCCGGCACCGTTTCCGGACAGATCCGGTGGATCCGGTGGATCCGCCGACGAATCCCAAACCGGCGCCCTCGCTTGAGACATCCTCACAAAACCGGCCCCGGGGGAGGTGCCCAGAGGAGCCCAGAGCGGCCTCCGGCACCGTTTCCGGACAGATCCGGTGGATCCGCCGACGAATCCCAAACCGGCGCCCTCGCTTGAGACATCCTCACAAAACCGGCCCCGGGGGAGGTGCCCAGAGGAGCCCAGAGCGGCCTCCGGCACCGTTTTCGGACAGATCCGGTGGATCCGCTGGATCCGGTGACGAATCCCAAACCGGCGCCCTCGCTTGAGACATCCTCACAAAACCGGCCCCGGGGGAGGTGCCCAGAGGAGCCCAGAGCGGCCTCCGGCACCGTTTCCGGACAGATCCGGTGGATCCGCTGGATCCGCTGGATCCGGTGACGAATCCCAAACCGGCGCCCTCGCTTGAGACATCCTCACAAAACCGGCCCCGGGGGAGGTGCCCAGAGGAGCCCAGAGCGGCCTCCGGCACCGTTTCCGGACAGATCCGGTGGATCCGCCGCCGACGATATCCGCAAACCGGCGCCCTCGCTTGAGACATCCTCACAAAACCGGCCCCGCTTGAGACATCCTCACAAAACCGGCCCCGGGGGAGGTGCCCAGAGGAGCCCAGAGCGGCCTCCGGCACCGTTTCCGGACAGATCCGGCGGATCCGGCGGATCCGGCGACGAATCCCAAACCGGCGCCCTCGCTTGAGACATCATCACAAAACCGGCCCCGGGGGAGGTGCCCAGCTGGCGTAGCGACTTCGGCTTAGCAAAGTAGAGTGCCTTATCACACTTATAGATGTAGCTGTTTCAGATGCAAATGTACTTACCGAAGCCGCAACTATACTTACACGGTGTCCCTAACCATACTTACACAACAATTTATAATCGACATATAACCATCTTATAACTTTCATAACTTTCATAACTTCTTCAATTTCCATGCCCCTCCCCTCCCCTCCCCCCCTGTGGTTCGGTAGTGAGCCAGTAGGACGGCGAGAGAAAGGAGGGGGGAAGGAGGAGGACAGCGATGCATTCGCTAACGCATTCCTGGGTATGAGCGATAAATTCGCTATGTGGTTCTCTGAGCGATCAATTCGCTGTGCAATTATCTGAGCGATCAATTCGCTATAAGCGATGAATTCGCTATGTGGTTCTCTGAGCGATCAATTCGCTGTGCAATTATCTGAGCGATCAATTCGCTATAAGCGATGAATTCGCTATGAGGCCCCTGCCCATGCCGCCCCCACTGCGCCATCATTCGAAGCCGTTTGCATACGCAAGCCCGCGCGTTTTTTTTTGGGTGGGTGGGGCCGCATAGCCATGGCTGCCCAGCGCTTGCGCGACCAAGTCGAGGCCGTCGGGCGATTGCTCGAGGCAGTGCACGGGCAGCCCTGTTTCGATACGGTGGCGGCCGCGCAGGAAAGGATGCTCGTGCAGGCTTTCGGGAGCGCGAGGCTGCAGCCCACGCAGGTGACAACCCTCTCGTCTCTCGTCGCAGCGCAACCCTGGTCCGAGGTTTCCAAGGGGAGGCTGTTGGAGAAGCTCGGCAGCATCGTGGCTTCTGGCAGCGCCGTGGGTTTGCGAATGGCTCAGCAGGATTATGAGTGCATCTTCGGGTACCTGACAGCGGGCTCGTGGCACCAGTTGGCGCGGACCGACGTGCCCGAGGAAGCGAAGCTCAACGTGCTGGTTGATGTTGCGATTAGCTTAGGTCTTCGCAACCCGACCGAAGGCACGTATCAGATGTTGACGGCGATGTGGCGCATGGCCGTGGACGGAGCCGAGACCGCGAAGAATTTGGCGCGGGCTGCAAAGTACTCGTACCTCCAGCAGACCAAGCGCGTGTTCAAGCGCCAGGCTGCAGCTGAAATTGCGGCCCTCGTCGAGGGGAGGGGGACCTAGGAGAAGGGAGGGTGGGGGAGGAGGAGGAGGAGGGGGAGGAGGAGGAGGAGGCAGTTTCCCCTGGCCGCAATTTCACCCACGAAGGTTTCGAGGCTTCCTGCGCCCCCCGTTCGGCTGACCGAGCTGCCTACGTCCCCCTCGACGTTCTGCGAGGACCACCCTGGCTTCTTCAAGCAAGTGCATGGCGACGAGTTGCCAGCTGCATGCCCCGCGCCAGAAGCCGCGATTCGCTCCGTCCAGGCTACGTACCCATGCCGCAACACAAAGCAGCAGGCCACGGGGGCGCAGATGATGAGCGCCTCGGCGTCGCAGCCCGACGTTTTGCAGATGATGCAGCTCATGTTCGATAACTTGCGGCGGGCGGACGTCGGCGCTCAGACGGGCCCTTTGAACCTCAAGATCCTGGGAGGCGGCGCGAAACGTGCCGCGGCCTCGGCGTTCGCAGCCGTGGAGGACGCTGCCCCGAGTTCTCTTCCATCTTCCGCCTCAGAAGGGGCACCGTCGCCAGCAGCGCCAACGCCACCGTCGCCAGGGACGCCTGCAGCAGCCAGCGTCGCCAAAAAGAACGTGACTCCCCCCAAGAAGGAGGACGTCGCCTCGGTCACCGAGGACATCCTGCACGGACTCGTGGCCAAGGAGAAGGGGGGGGGGCCCGAAGCCGAAGGCAAAGGGGAAGGCAAAGGGGAAGGCGAAAGCAAAGGCGACGAAGGCTGGGGCTAAGACGACGGGCGAAGGCCACGGGAAGGGCGTCACCGTGTCACCCCTGTTCAAGCCCATCAAGAAGCTCGGGTGTTCGAAGTGTCGTTACGCCAAAAAGGGGTGCTCGAGTTGCAAAGAGCGGCTCAGGATTTCAAAGCTGCTGGGTAAGTAGCTCATAATGTGTGTAGGTTTCCTGAGGCGCTCTCGGCCGCGCTGGGTCCGCCACGCACTTTGCCAGATGTATTTCGGCCTGAGCCGTGCCACACGCCGCACGCTCATAGTCATGCTACGGTGTTTCGGACAGAGCGTCCAATGCATTTCGCTACCGCGCTTCTGTATATGGGGCCCTGGAGAGCGCATCCTAGCGTTTGGGTAAGCCGCGCGAGCGCCCCAGGGAACCCTGCCGCTCACTTTTACTCTTGTGAGGGCGTGCCTTACCGTTGCCTGCGATGACAAAAAAAAAAAAAAAACAGCGATCCACTCGCTAAGCGATTCATTCGCTTGGGGATAGACAGGGTGAGAGGGGTGAGAGGGGAGAGTGATGGACCGCTGACTTGGAGAGGGGTAGGAGGGGTGAGAGGGGTGAGAGGGGAGAGGGAAGAGAGGAGGGTGAGAGGGGAGAGTTATGGATGAGGCCTCGACCCCTCAAGCCAACCCCCAACCCTGCGTCAGCGATGCATTCGCTTTCCTCCGACCTCCCATCGAAGCAGCGCTCCCTTCACCTCAACCCTGTGTCAGCGATGCATTCGCTTGCTCGCGGAGCGCCCCTGCGACCGTGCCTTCGCATTGCCATTTCGGCTCAAGGCCTCGGCTCAAGGCCTCGGCGGCCGCGCCAGCGACAATGGCCGACGACGCGGAGAGGTCACTGCAATCGTTGCTGTCTTTGGGCGACCCCTTTGCGCAGTTCCAGGATGGGGCCCAGGAGAGCGGGGGCGCTGGCAACGAATCGCGCATGAATCCAACCTCAAACTCAGAGCCCCGCATGAGTCCCATCTCAGACTCAGAGTCCGAGGGGCGGAGCGCCGCCGACAAGGGCAAAGGCTGCAAGGGCGGGTGGCGCGCCAGCGGCAAGGGCGAGCCCGACAGCGACGGCGACGCGGAGAACCCGAGGCGCAAGCAAGCGAGGATGACCTTCCTGTGGAACACCCCGCAGGCTCTCAAGGACGAGGAGGACATGGCAAAGCAGTTCGCCGTGCCATGGGCCATGCGCGGCCCGCCTCCTCCAAGCGAGGGGGGGCCGACGATGTGGCGCGGCAACAGATGGTCAGAAGGCGAGCGGCGTTGGAAGAAACGCGGTGGCACGTCCAGGGAGTTCTTCGAGGAGAAGTACGGCTACGGCGGCTGGGGCTGGCAAGCAGGCCACGCGCCGAAGCGGCCTTCGGACTACAAGGGCATGGGCGGCGGCAAGGGCGCCTCTTCCAGGAGCGGCAAAGGCCAGGAGCAGAGCAAGGGCGGCGCCTTCTCCGAGCGCAGCAAGGGCGGCAAGGACGGCAAGGGCAGCAAGGGCAGCGCCCCCGAAGGCACGCGGGCGCCGCGGGCGCAGGCCGCCTGGGACCCTCATGACCTCGAGGACATTTGAGAAAAAAAACAGCGATTGACTCGCTATGCAGTTCACAAGCGATTGAATCGCTATGCAGGTCACCTCTCTCGTCTATCTCTCCTCTCTTCGTCGCGATCCAGGCCAAAATCCCCACGCCGCCCTCCGCCGCGATCCAGGCCAAAATCTCCGCGGCGATCCACGCCACGGGCGCCGTTCGTAGGTCAAAATCTCCGCAGCGACCCAGGCCAAAATCTCTGGTCTCAGTTTTTGGGCGGGCCCTTTAGGAATTTACTGACGCCAAAAATGGGTCCCAGATTTGGCGGTCCCTTCGTGGGATGTTATTGACGCAATGAAGGCCCCCAGATTTGGCGAGCCCCTCGTGGGAAGTTACTGGCGCAAAGAAGTGCCCCAGATGCGGCGGGCCGTTCTCCCCCCCCTTCGGTCGCCTCGGCTTGCTCGACCTCCTCGCTCAGCCCCCATTCGATGCGTCGGCATCCTTGCACCCCTGCCCGTTGCATTTCCTCTCAGCGATTGCATTCGCTCCATGGGGCGGGCCGCGCGAGTAGTCATCTGCATTCGTCTGGGCTCAATCTGTTTAGAACGGTTTTCTTTCTCAGCGGCCAAGGGCCAAGGCGCGCTCGGCGGGCAGCGATGGATGGGCCGTCGGAGGCCGCGAGTTCCAGCGGGAGTGAATGGCTGTGGCGCGGCTTTTGCCCTCGCGGCGATTGCAAGAAAGCTGGCTCGTGCATCTTCTCGGACCCTGACAGGGACATCGTGAAGGAAAAGGTGGCGAACCACTTGTGGTGTTCTACCTACCGCAACGAGGACAACGCCCTCGAGTGGGAGGCGGCGTTGCAGGAGGCAGACAATGACGCGTTCATTGTCTACGAGCTGGGCACGCAGAAGAGCAAGAAGCGCCCCGCGCCATCCGTGGAACCGCAGCCAGGGCGGGCCGTTCAACAGCGGTCTTCAGGACCAGTCGGCCAGTACAAGTCGAAGACAGTGGTGACGCGGGACATCACGGTGCGCAAGGGCGAGCTGCAGCAGGTCATGGATTGCCTTGACAGGTCTCTGACTGCGACGGAGCACGCCGCGACCATCGCACGCAGCGCAGCGAAGGCGTTCGAGGACAGCGCTGCTGCGATCTCGGGCGCCAAGAAGACGCTCGAGAGCATCTGCATGCGCCACGTGGGCTGAGCCACTCCAAGACGCGGCCTGCTGCCCTGCGCTCGGCCTGTCTCGGGAGCCCGCCGATTCTTTGAACAAATAATAGCACCCTCGTGACCCAACTTGAGCGATCGAATCGCTGGCTCTTCCTCGAAACCCCATTTGAGCGATCGAATCGCTGGCTCCTCTTCAGCCCGCCCATGCGCGACCCGCCAAGATGAGAGGGGAGAGGAGGAGGGGGGGGGAGGAGAAAGTAAAGAGGAGGGTTGAGAGAGGATGAGGATGAAGAAGAGTAGGAGGAGGAGAAGGAGGAGAAAAACCGAGAAGGACAGATCAGAGAGAAAAGGACAAGGCCCGAGAGGGAGCGTCAATATTCGTTACAATTTTGACGCTCGTTTCTGGTGTGGTTTCGGATACCGCATGCCCACCCACCCTCCAAGCCCTACGGCGATTGGTGGTCCAACGGTGGTCCAACGGTGGTCCAACGTGGGTGGTCCAACAGAAGGTGGTCCAACGTGGTCCAACGGTGGTCCAACGGTGGTCCAACGGTGGTCCAACAGGGGTCCAACGCGTTGGACCACCGTGGTCCAACGGTGGTCCAACGGGGGTCCAACGTGGGTGGTCCAACGGTGGTCCAACGTGACGTCGCCATCCGTGGTTTGCGCTTTTCTGTTTGGATGGGGGCGGGGGGGCGAGAGAGCGAGGATCGCTGAGACCTTGTTTCGCTTGCTGAGGTTAGCGATACACTCGCTCAGACAAGCGATTCACTCGCTCAGACTAGCGATACACTCGCTCAGACAAGCGATTCACTCGCTCAGACAAGCGATTCACTCGCTCAGACGCGCTCCCGAGCTCACGACCCCACTGCGCCTTGCTGCAGATAAAAAACGTCAAAAAAGAATAAAAAATGTAAAAAAAACAATCAAAGCACGGTGTGGGGGGGTAGGTGTTATGGGAAGAAAAAATAAAAACTAAACATAAAAAAGAAAAAAAATAAAAAGCAGAGTTAATAAAAAATGACACAAAAGAAAAGGAAAAAGCAATATAGAAACTTAAAACAGGAAAAAAAAAAATATAAACTAAACATATAATAAAAAGAAAAAAAAAAAAACAAATAAAAAAACAAACAGTAAACCAAAAAGGTGAAGAAGTATGCAGCCACTCTGGGCTCAAAGCAGCGCTTCCTGCTCTCGGGTCGCTCGGGAGCGCTCGCGCAACCGAGGTATGGACGAGCCTGCGGCGTGCCTGCTGCAGCAGATGTCGGCTGCCGCCCCGACGCGCGTCTCCGCCCCGCCCAAGCGCGTGGAGGTCAAGAAGCAGCGCTCGCTGTTCGAGTTCTCCGTCGTGGCTTCGGCGGCCCGCGCGGGGCAGCTAGACGACGTCAAACAGGAACCCCCCGAGGAGCCAGAGGAAACCCCCGAGGGAGAGCCAGCGACACTTGCCGAAGAGCTAGGGATGGCCCCAGAGGATGCCGCCGAAGTGGCCGCTCACGGCGCCAGCCGCGCAGGCAAGGCCAAGCGCCCTCCCAAGAAGGCCAGGGTCAGGGCAGCCAAGGCAGTGGCAGGCCTTGCGCCCGAGGAGGACGACTGGTCCTGGGAGTGGGGGCCCGAACCCGAACACCTCGACGAAGGAGGCGACCGCGGCGGCGCGGCTGCGCCCGCAGTTGAGAAGAAGAAGGGGGGCAAGAAGAGGAGGGCCTCCGAAGGCGCCGAAGGCTGGCCAGCCGACGCCGACGGCGACGGCGCCGACGCAGACGAGGCCGGGACTGGCGGAGACGACGGCGCCGAGGGCGCCGACTACGGCGTCAGCGGCGAGGACGGCGAGAAGGCCAAGAAAAAGAAGAAGGGGAAGAACAAGGGAAAAAAAAAAAAAAAAAAAAAAAAAAAAAAAAAAGAAAAAAAAAAAAAGAAAATAATAAAAAAAAAAAAAAGAAAAAAATAAAAAAACAAGATAAAAAAAAAATAAACAAAGAAAAGAGAAGAAAAATAAAAACAAAATAACAAAAAAACAAAAAAAAAAGAAAAAAAAAAAAAAAAAAAGAAAAAAGAAAGAAAATAAAACTAAAAACAAAAAAAAAAAAAAAAAAAAATAAAGCGCCTCCAAGTACCAGTTGCAAAAAGAAACGCAAGAAACCGGCCGCGCCGAGGAGATCGGAGGTCCCGACAGAACCCGCCGAGGTCCAGCCACCGTGCGCCGCTGCCCCTGATCAGACGGCTATCGACGCGGTGCCGCGCTTCGATCGCAACCCCGTTTGCACCAAGTGCAAGAAGCCCGTGGAGCCGCTCGCAGCAAGGATTGTAGGCAAGAAAAGGAATGTTTGGCAGTGCTCAACGTGCAGTTCGCGGCGCACTCAGCTCCACAGGATTTTCGGAGGATGGCCGCCACAATCCTTCAAGTCGCTTTCACAGGAAGAGAAAGATACTTTTTGGAACGACGTCAAGGAGGCGAACGGGAAGGCAGAGGTCGAGAAGATTGCGGTGGAAACGTTCACGAGGGTATACCGCGAGAGCCGCGCCTCAGGCAGGCAGGGGAAATACCTCCCACTCAGCGTCTACAAGAAGAAGGGCTACTCCGCAAAGAGGATTAAGAGGCTGTGCAAAGACAAGAAACAAGATGATGTCCTCGGCGCGCTCTACTGCGTGAACATTGATTACAAGGACGACAAAAGCGTCGAGGAAGAGGTCCGCCAGTCCCTGACCGCCGCAAAGGAGCGCACCGCCAGCCCGCAGCAGCACCAAGGCAAGAACAAAGGCAAAGACAAGGGAAAGGAGCAACTCGCGCCAACCTCAGCCACCAAGAAGATGATGAGCGACGCCGTCAAGATCCTGGCCAAGGTGAGCCCGCTCGCTTTCAAGGCAAAAGGGTTGTTGAACAACCCCAAGGCAAGCAAGCTGCACAAGGACCACAGCAAGGCCCTGGCGTGGCACATCAAGGACCTCGACGCTCTCGCGGCCGCGGCCCAGGATACCCTGTCCAAGAACGCCGTGCTGTCCATTCAGCTTGCGACGGTGAAGGAGAAGGCAGACGCGGCTGAGAAGAAGTGCGCGCAGGCGGAGACAGCGCTCAGCACTATCGACGACTGAGGCTCCCCTGCGGGAGGAGAGGGGAAGTGCAGCAACGAGCATGCTGCGCGAGTGACCGCCTCTTGACATCTCTCGGGCTGAGATGCGGCGTCGGAGAAAAAAATCATTCATTCCGTTAGCGATTCACTCGCTCATTTCGTTAGCGATTCAATCGCTCACTTCGTTAGCGATTCACTCGCTGATTTCGTTAGCGATTCAATCGCTCATTTCGTTAGCGATTCAATCGCTCATTTCGTTAGCGATTCACTCGCTGATTTCGTTAGCGATTCAATCGCTCATTTCGTTAGCGATTCACTCGCTATGAAGCGGCGCCCTCTCCCGGAAGCGATTGAATCGCTCGGCGCGACGGCTTGCACCCTTCACCTGCTTTACATTCAGCGCTTGGGCTCAGGAGTGCCCGAGTCCCGCGCCCCAGCGCCCGCGTGGCCATCATGGGTAAGCAAGTTCTCGAGAAGCGCCGCCGCCTTGGGAGGCTGGTGACCATTCCAGGCGTGACGTGCGCTGGTTTGTGCGAGGTCCTCCGCCGACTGAGGCAAGCGCCCATCGAAGAGGAGGTCTCTGCGCATGAGGCCAAGGCCGCCGCGAAGATGGAGTACGATAGAGAGATGTCGTGTTCTCTGGAATTGCCGCTGTGCGACGGCGGGTCCTTTGAGTGGCACATTGCAAGGACGTCGCGGGGCGCACCAAGCAGCGCGTCTTTCTTGGGCCGCAAAAAATCAACAACGGCATCTGGATTTTTTTCTGGTGCCAGTTTTCTCCTCTCCCCCTGCCCCTTCCCCCCCTCCACCCATTCCCCCCTTCCCCCTTCCCCCCCCCCCAGGGCGGGAGGGGGTGGTGCAGGGGGTTCGCGGCGCGCCTGCTTGGCGCATCCCGCTGAGGCCTGCCCGCTTGGTTCAACGGTTAGTCGAGGTGCCCCCAGCGCTGAAGCGCATGTTCGCGGCCGCGCCTATCACCCCAGCAAGGCCGTGGAACGTGATCCTTGCGCACGACGAGGTCACGCCTGGAGCTGTGCTGCGACCGCATAACCGCAGGAAGTTCGTTGCAGTTTACATTTCGTTTCTAGAATTCAAGCATGCCCTTCGGCACGATTGCTGTTGGTTCCCCCTGGGCGTGATCAGGTCGGCACAAGTGGAGAAAATTCGCGGTGGCCTCTCGGGCACGATCAAGTCGTTGTTGCGTCGCTTGCTTCTTGAGGACGGCAATCTCGTGGGTGGCGTGGCCTTGCCGCTACGGGGCGGGCCGACAATGTTCTTCGCGAAATTTGCCGTGCACTTGGTGCTGAGGTCGCCTTTGACAGGGCTCCGACGACTGCTAAAAAATGAAAAAAAAAAAGAAAAAAAAAAAAAAAAAAAAAAAAAAGAAAAAAAAAAAAAAAAAAAAAAAAAAAAAAAAAAAAAAAAAAAAAAAAAAAAAAAAATAAAAAAAAAAAAAAAAAAAAAAAAAAAATAAAAAAAAAAAAAAAAAAAAAAGGATCTGCAGGGATCCGACCGTGTCTGAAGTGCGCCAACGTGCTCAAGAAAGGCTCAGGCATTGCTGGCGCTGGCGCCGCGCCCAATCGGTTGGTGGAAATCACATGCAGGGACCGCAGCGCATTCATTTGTAATTCTGACGAGGCCGTAAGGGGAGCCCACGACGAGTTGACGCACTTACAAGGGACAATATCGAAAGCCGCATTTGTGCGCCACGAGAAAGCACACGGCATCAATTTTAATCCTGATGGGTTGTTGGCGGACGCAGACCTCCGAGGGCAGGTCGGCCCTGTTTCGTCGCTCCATTTTGATTGGATGCATGTATATTTGTGCAATGGTGTTGCGCCCCAGGAAATGTTTTGCTTCATGTCGGCATGCCAAGCCATTCCTGCTCTGAGGGACATCTATCCGAAGTTGGAACGGCACTGCCAGGCAGACTGGTCTTTCCCCCAGCAACACCGACGCAAGTGTCGGGAGGCCCACGTTGTTTTCTGCAAGGCCAGGGAGAACGCATCCAAGGAGCATTGGCGAAGCAGCGCCTCAGAGTTGTTGTGCATTTACCCGCTGGTGCGGCATTTTGCTTGCATTGTTATCTTGCCGAATTTCGATGAGCTGCGCGACGAAGTTGCCTCCCTCTGCCATTGTTTCGCTGTAATTGACAAAATTCAACGGGCGAAGGCGTGCGACATCGATGCCTCGGCCCTCGGAGCTGCAGTTGATCGCCACGCGGACGCACATGAAAAAGCAGACGGGGCCGACAATTGGAAACCAAAGTTTCATTTGACGACGCACATTCCCGAGCAAATGGAGAAATTCGACGTCGTGTTGGATTGCTTCGTTGTTGAGAGGTCGCACCTTCTGCCGAAAATGATTCTGGACAACCAAGATATACTGAAAGGCTTCGAGAAAGCTGCAATTTCTCGCGCGCTGTTGGCGCGCCTGCAGGAGCTCGAAAGTTTCGACGAGCGCCCAGGGCTCAGGGGGGGCGATGCGGAGTTGTCGCCCCTGCTGGCTGAAGCAGTCGGCGGCGACGTCGCCCTTTCATCCAGCGCTGCTTTCAAAGGCTTGCTTGTTTGGGCAGGCGACGTGGTGCGCATGCAGAACAATTTTCTATGCGTCGCAGCTCTGGGCCAACGGGGGGACGATCTACATTCTTGGGCACGAGTGCGTCGTGATCGAGAAGCGGACGCCGAACGCGTCAGTCCTGCGGAAGGACGGCGAATTGCTTCTTGCGTGGTGGAGCGGCGAATCGGTTGAGATGTGCCACGCTTGGTCGGAGCTCGCCTCTGGCGACATTCTTGCTTTGCACTGAGCGGAAAACAACATCTGCCAGGACAGCGATTGAATCGCTCATCAAAAAACATTAGCGATTGAATCGCTCATCCTCCTCCACTCCGCATCTTTCTTCGGTCTGCGATCCTGCAGCGATTGAATCGCTCATCCTCCTCGCAATCCGCCTCTTTCTTCGGTCTGCGATCCGAAGCCTCGGCAGCCACGCGGCGTCGGGGGGATGGGGGTACGCGGGGGAGGAGGGGGGAGAGGGGAATGATAATGTGCGATATGTACAATTCGAGGGTTGCAAAGGAGCCCAAATTTAACTTATTTCAGACAGTTGCAAGTAGTTTACAAGTTATTTGTAACTTTGATAAGTTCTTTGGCCTGCAACTTACAACTCGCAGTTACGATAGTCACATCCCTGGGTAACTTGGGCAGCTGCAATTACAAGTGGTAAACAATGCAACCATCTATGCTAACATCAAGTTGGGTAGTTGCATGTTAGTTCTTCAGATGACCTTAGCTATGTATCAACTTACACCATGCTGTAACCAAAGCTGGCCAGCTTCAAGTTTTCTAACCCAAAGTCGCTACGCCAGCAGGAGGGGTCCAGGGACAGGAAGCCGATGTCTCGACTGTCCCTCCTCCGAGTCTCGGCTTTTTTCGTTAAACTGCGCGGTGCCGTGTTGAAGCCTCGAGCGACCCTGGCACAATCCTGGCCCGTCCAGGAGCGACCTCGCCAGTCTCTGAGCCGCACCAGGCCGTCCTGGAGAATCAAAGCGTCTGGCTAAGTCCGAGAATGCCTTGCCACTTACTCGAACCCGCACGCGCCGGTCCTTGCATTGTAATAAAGAAATGACGTTGCGCTCCAACCTCGCCTCCCACATCTCACAGAGCAGCAGAAGAGCCCGCTGCCACTGCTCTCCTTTTTCGCACGCGCTGATGCCAGCGCTGTAACTGATGGCACTGGGCTTCAACATCGCATCCAGCATCTCGCTGAGCAGCGCCAAAGCCCGTTGCCACTGATCACCTTTCTCGCACGCGCTGATCCCAGCGTTGTAACTGAGGGTATCTTGCTCCAATTTCGCCTCCCGCATCTCGCTAAGCAGCGCCAGCGCCCGCTGCCACTGCTCTCCTTTCTCGCACGCGCTGATCCCTGCGTTGAAGCTGACTAGGGCCAACCCGTGGACTAACCTGCACGGGAGCTTACTCGCATGCAAGGGTGTGGATGGCCTGCCTGCCTTCCTGCATGCTTGCATGCCACCGTGCTTGGATGCTGTCCTGCTTGCGTGGCTACCAGGCCTTGCCGGCTACCCCCCCTCCCACCGCCGCCACCCCGCGGCGGCTGGTCCTAAACCCCGGCGCCGCCCTGCCGCCGCCTGGCCCTGCCTGAGCGGGCCCAGCTTCCCCCTCCCTCCTGCCTTCGCCGGGCGTTTCCTTTCTCTCCCCCGTGCATCGCGACTTAACTCGCATGTGTATCTCCTACTAATGCTCTTCTGCCAGCGCAGTCACTCTGCCCAGCCGCCGACGCGAAAATTGTGTGGCTACCAAGCCTGCTGGCCCAGGATCAGTCAGCATTCCAAATTTGAGCAGGGACCAACCGTCCCGGCATTCCTGTAGGCCTACCACGACATTTTCTTAGCACCCAGCAGTGTTCGAAGAACGAATACAAGGTTCTTAGAACATAAACCCGATGTGTGAAATCAGGACAGTCTCGGCCGGAAATGTTCTAATAAAACATTTCGAGCAGACCAAGAAAGGTTCTTACAACATTCTTTGGTGGGCCTGTAGGCGAGCCGAGACGCTTCGCCACTGCTTGACACATCGGGAGATCGCGTCGGCTCGACCTGTGCACCACATCTGGCCACGTCGGCACGGAGCGTCGGCATCGAAGCGGCTCGGCCGCGCCATGGCGCACCACAAAGCCACCATGCAGACCTCGGGCCGCAGCGGCTCGTAGAACGTTGACAACGACGTCGACCAGGCCAGCTGGAATCGATGTCGATTCGGATCGAGCGGGTCAAAGCTAGACGAGCGCGTTCCACTACTCGCAAAGTCACTACTCGCAAATGGCCTGGATCCGCCGCGGGGGACTCACGATCCATGACAGAGAGGGAGACATGTCTTGTTTTTGTTTCAGATGTTTGCGAGTAGGCACTTTGCGAGTAGCGGAACGCGCTCGGTGACAAGCGGATCCCGGCCAGCCTCACAACATCCCTGCCCACTTGCCCGCTTGCATGCCTGCCGGCGGGCCGGCGCGCGTGCCTGGTCCTTGCCTTGCATACTCGGCGTGAGCATGTGTTGCTTGTCCGCTCGCTGCCGCTGACCGCGCTTACCCGTGCATAGAGCTGCTTGCTGGAACTTGCCGCTGCTTGCTGCCTCGTGGTTGCGATTGCTGTCTGCTGCTGTTCGCCGTTGCGTGCCACTGCTTCCTGCTGCCTGGTGCTGATGCTTGATGCTGATCTTGGGTATGCGTGCTGATGCCGCTTGCGACTGCCCGCCGCTGCAGCGTACTGCCACAGGCTGCTAATGCTGGCTGCGTCTGCTTGCTGATGATGCTGGTTGCTGCTGCCCGATTGTGCTAGCTTCTGCTAGCTGTTCATGGCTGCTGCTGGCGTCTGTACTTCTGTATTGGGGATGGTACAGCGGCTCTCTTGGACTGTCTTGGGAGGCATGTAAAATAGATGCCGTTGCGTTCCAACTTCGCCTCGGTCATCTCGCTGAGTAGCGACAGGGCTCGCTGCCACTCTCCGCACTTCGAGCACGCGCTGATCCCAGCACTGCAGCTGGTGACATCGGGCTCCAGGTGTTTATCCATGAGTGCAGTGAGTAGTGCCAAAGCCCGCCGCCATTGTTCGCCTTTCTCGCAGGCGCTGATGCCA
Organism: Prorocentrum cordatum; assembly: GCA_963575745.1. Classification (NCBI taxonomy): domain Eukaryota; class Dinophyceae; order Prorocentrales; family Prorocentraceae; genus Prorocentrum; species Prorocentrum cordatum. The sequence goes on from CAUYUJ010009968.1 coordinate 480,284, forward strand.
GCACTATAGCTGATGATGTCGGGCGCCAGCTTCGCCTCAAGCATCTCGCTGAGTAGCAGCAGAGCACGCTGCCACTGCTCACATTTTTCGCAGGCGCTGATGCCAGCGCTATAGCTGATGACACTGGGCGTCAACTCTGCCTGCTTCATCTCGCTGAGCAGAGCCAGAGCTCGCTGCCACTGCACGCCTTTCTCGCACGCGCTAACCCCAGCGCTGTAGCTGAAGAGGTTTCAGCTGTATGCAGGGGGAGGGGCGGCTTGCTTGCCTGATTGCATTCATCATGTCCTGCTACTATGGTTGCTACCATGGCAACCTCAAAGCTTGTGACCTGCTCGCCGGACGTCGCTCATGTTTGCGTCATCCTGCTGCTGCGTGCTGCTGCTTGCTACTTCTGTTTGCCTTTGGCAATGCTTGCCGCTGCCGCTTGCTGCTGCTGCTGCTTGTCTATGCAGGGTGCTGACGGTAGCTGGTTCGGCCTGCTACGTGCTGCCGCAGGCTGCTTCTGCTACTACCTGACGCACGGTGCTGCTGCATGCTGCTGGCTGGTTGCTCCTGTGTGATGCCGCTGATTGCTGCTGTCTCTTTCTCCTTCTGTGTGCTGGCGCAGCCTGCTGCGGCAACTGCCTGGTGCGAATTGCCGCCGATTGACGCGGTCACGTGCTGGTGTCTCCTGCTGATGCTGCATGCTGCTGCAGGGTGCTGGTGCTTGCCAATTATGCTTGATGGTGCTGCCTAATGCCGATTGCTGCTGCTCTGGGGGCCGTGCTGGGGATCTGATAATACTTTGGGCGTATCCGGGCCCCCCCAGGCCGTCTTGCCGCGCATCGGGGCTCTCACGACAACTTGCCTCGGGATCGGTTCCAGATGTGCTGGTGGGGGTTGTCAAAACATCAATAATGTGTAAAGATGATGACGTCGGACTCCACATTCGCATCTCGCATCTCGCTGAGCAGAGTCAGGACCCGCTGCCACTGCCCTCCTTTGGCACATGCGCTGATACCAGCGTTGTAGCTGATGACGTTGGGCTCCACCTTCGCATCCAGCATCTCGCTGAGTAGCACTAAAGCCCGCTGCCACTGGTCGCCTTTCTCGCACGCGCTGATGCCAGAACTGTAGCTGATGACGTTGGGCTCCGCACTAGCATCCCGCATCTCGCTAAGCAGCGATATAGCGTGCTGCCACTGCTCGCCTTTCTCGCACGCACTGATTGCAGCGTTGTAGCTGACTATGGCTGCTCCGTGGACTGCCGTTCACGAAAGACTTCTCGCATGTGCGAGGCTTGGCAAGGAAGCCCTCGTTTGCATGAAACTTCCAAGAGGCTTCTGTGCGAGGCTGCTTGACGGTACTGCTGGTTGTTGACTCTGCTGCTGCTTGCCGCTGCTTGCCCGTGCTTACTGCTGTTTGCTGTCACTTGCTGCTACCGCCTGCCGCTGCTGCTTGCTGGTGCTACTTGCTGGTGCTACTTGCTGCTGCTTGCCGCTGCCTGCTGCAGGCTGCTGCTACCGCTCGACCTGCAGCTGCTGTTGAAGATGGTGCTGCTTCCGGAGGGTACCCGCTCGCATCGGGGCCATCTGATGGCCTCTTCGGCTAGCTGTGATGCCTATTGAGGTTCTCTTGGACTGTCTGGGAGTCGTCCTGGCCTCTTGGGGCCACATCGGGAGCATGTCTGGGTCCTCTGGGGCCGCCTTAGGGCAAATCTGAAAACCACCCTAGATCTCTTCTGGCCTGCTGAGGAACCCTCCTGGGGTCATACGGAGCTGCCCCGGGGCCCTCCTGGAGCCGTCTCGGAGCCCTCCTGGTGGGGCACTCCAGGGCAGCCAGGAGCCCTCCAGAGGTAATGCTGGGCCGAAGAGCCTGAAACGCCGAAGCGCTAGACACAAGTAAATCAAGGCTTCGGAGGCGAGACCGTGGGGGGGCGCTCCGTTCCACTTCGATCTCACCCCCCAACCTCCGACGCCACACCACCCCGACGTCGTCCCTGACCCTTCAAGAA
>CAUYUJ010009969.1:0-25000 GCA_963575745.1 Prorocentrum cordatum
CCCCTCCGCGCTGGCACGGGTGCGTCCTGGCTCCTGCTTTTGTGGTCCTGTGGATTCCTCCTCCTCCTCCTCCTCCTCCTCCTCCTCCTCCTGCCTCTCCTCCTCCTCCTCCTCCTCTTCCTCCTCAGCAGCAGCAGCAGCAGCCCTCAGCATAGTCATTCATCATAGTCATCGACGTCGCCATTGTCATCGTTTCCGTCATCGACATCGTCATCAGAGAATAACAAGAATCATCATCATCATCATCATCATCATCATCATCATCATCATCATCATCATCATCATCATCATCATCATCATCATCATCATCATCATCATCATCAGCATCAGCATCAGCATCATCATCATCATCAGCATCATCATCAGCATCAGCATCAGCATCAGCATCAGCATCAGCATCAGCATCAGCATCATCATCATCAGCATCAGCATCAGCATCAGCATCATCATCACCACCATCATCATCATCATCAGCATCAGCATCAGCATCAGCATCGTCATCATCATCATCATCATCAGCATCAGCATCATCCCTGTTCTCCCCCTTCGACAATTACGTTATGCTACCCATGTCTTAACGAGTCCTTTCTTGTCCTCCTCCTCCTGCTTGATCCTTGGAAAGGGAGTGGTAGAGGAGAGAAAGAGGGAGGCGAGTTAGGTGCGGTAGCGCCACATCTGATGCCCCACCCCTCCCATCAAGCCATTCCCATTGCGATGAATCCTTGTCTGTGCCGACTGGGCTTTTTTTTGTAACAGAGCTTGATCCCCAAAGTGACCCCTGTTGCGCGATACTCGACCAAAAGGGGGCGCGTTGTGCATTGGAGGAGGAGGAGGAGGAGGAGGAGGAGGAGGAGGAGGACAATAATAACGCAGAAGGAGGAAGAGGCAGTCGAGCAAGAGGACGAGCAGGAGTAAGGAGGATATGGCGAGAGGGCAAAGGAAGAGGCCGGGCAGGAACAGAAACAACATAAAGAAACGGAGGAGCAGGAGAAGCAGGAGGAGCAGTGGACAGCGGTGGACAAGGACACAGCGGGACGGCAAGGACGCAGAACGGAATCGGATGCAGAAATGCGGCCCGAGCTTGGGCGAGAGCGTCTTCCTGAACGACGGGAGCAAAGCGCTGATCCTGAAACTCGGCCATGACTGCAATAGGAAACCCGTTTTTGAAAGGCCGGGGAGCATTTTGGTCGAAGGACACAGACGATGTGCGAATCTAAACGATCTTACACGTTCTGCGAAACACGTGCGGGAGAGACGGCTGCAAACCAACACAGCCCCCAGGGTAGAGGGGAAAAGTACATGTGCGCAGCAGTGCTGGAGGGACAGGCACCAGTCGTCTTCGCCCAGGCTTCGGTCGCCACCCACCTTTTGTCGATGTTTCCTCCTCCCTTTCCTCTGCCCTCCTTCTTCCTCCTCCTCTTCCTCCTCCTCTTCCTCCTCCTCTTCTTCCTCCTCTGCCCCGTCCTCCTCCTACCTCCTCCTCATTCTCCTCCTCCTCCTCCTCCTCCCCTCCTCCTCACAGCTCCGCCGCCTCTTCCTCCTCACTCCTCCTCCTCTCCTCATCCTCCACCTCCTACTCCACCTAACATTTCCCCCTCTCGTCCCCTCCTCTTCCTCCTCCTTCCCTCCTCCTCCTCCTCCTCCTCCTCCTCCTCCTCCTCCTCCTGCTCACCTCCTCATTCTTAGTCCTCCTCCTCCTCGCTCCTCCCTCCCTCCCTCCATCCCTCCCTCCCCTCCCTCCCTCCCATCCCTCCCCCCTCCCTCACAGCCTCCCTCCCTCCCTCCCGGTCGCCTCCTCCTCCTCCTCCTCCTCCTCCCTCCCTCCCTCCCTCCCTCCCTCCCCCCAACCCTCCCTCGCCTCCTGCCTTTCTCCCTTCCCTCCCTCTCCTCCCTCCTCCACCCTCCCTCCCTCCCTCCCTCCCTCCCCCTCCCCCTCCACCTCCCCCCTCCTCCCCTCCTCCTCCTCCTCCTTCCCCCTCCCTCCTCCCCTCACTCCTCCTCCTCCTCCTCCACCTCCTCCTCCTCCTCCTCTCCCTCCTCCTCCTCCTCCTCCTCCTCCTCCTCCCTCCTCCTCCTCCTCCTCCTCCTCCAGCTCCTCCTCCTCCTCCTCCTCCTCCTCCTCCTACCTCCTCCTACTACTCCTCCTTCCTCCCTCCTTCCTCCTCCCCTCCTCTCCTCCCTCCCCTCCTCCTCCATCCACCTCCTCCTCCTCCTTCCTCCTCCTCCTCCCCTCCTCTCCTCCTCCTCCTCCTCCTCCTCCTCCTCCTCCTCCTCCTCCTCCTCCTCCTCCTCCCTCCTCCCTTCCTCCTCCTCCTCCTCCTCCTCCTCCTCCTCCTCCCCCTGAGCCCTCAGGGAGCTGACCGAGAAGGGAGCAAAAGCGGAGGACGGGCGTCCACCAGTCCTCCTCCTCCTCCTCCTCCTCCTCCCCCTGAGCCCTCAGGGAGCTGACCGAGAAGGGAGCAAAAGCGGAGGACGGGCGTCCACCAGGAACCTCCTTGCCACCGGCCCCCTCGGTCGGGAGGCCCTTCCACAGGCCGGCATCTGGTCAAGCGTCGTCGTCCCCGAGCCGTGGCGTCGTGAGGCGACCCCCAGGCCAGAGCGACGCCTGGCGCGTGAGCTTCGGCGAGCGCGGCGGCGGGAAGCCCAGGCAGTGAAGCCGCTGCTGTGGCGTCGCGTCCGGCCATCCGGAGGCCCCAGTGCGCCCGCACCTCCTCCTCCTCCTCCTCCTCCTCCTCCTCCTCCTCCTCCTCCTCCTCCTCCTCCTCCTCCTCCTCCTCCTCTTGCCTCTTGCCTAACTGCGCGCCAAGCTCCTCTGACAGGTGGCGCTGACGAGCTGGACTAGAGCTCTGGGAAGACTACTGCACGTGGTGGGCCAACGTCTTCTGGCTGGGGCCACTGCTTGAAAATGTTTGGGAAGTTCCCCTCGCTCGAGGGTCTCAATAATTCTCTTGCCATGGGTAGACAAGGCACACCTTTGCGAGCACGTCTGGCTCAGCTTCTGGAAAGACACTGACCCCGCCCCACCACAGGACCTGCACCAAAAGAAACCCCTGAAGGTCATGAGCTGGTGGGACCTATGGATCTGGGCGGGGAAACCTCTACGCTGTTGGTCCAGCCAAACAGGTCGGGGACAGACAGAGGACGGAGAAGAGAGGCAGCGGGTGCAACGGAGCCTGCCTCGCACATCTCGCTGAACTGCATGGGCGGACGACTGCACGGCGGCCTGGGACGACTCCCGCCGCGCCTGCGCCCTACGCTTGGCCTCGTGCTGTCTGTCCATCTTGGCGCTGGCTCCGAAGACCTCGGGAGCCTGGCGCGCTACATGATCCGCGACTGCCAGCAGGTGGGCCTGGACGCCCGCCGCCAGATCATAAATTCTAGAATCTTCTGTCAGATCCTCCTGTGGCAGTTGGGCTGCTCTCGCTCCCTCCTCAGCACATAAGTCGGCAATCCTATTTGCCAGCCAACTCGCTGGGGGAACCTGGGCGCTTGCGGCCTGCTCAGGGGACTGGTGAGAAGAATTCTTCCAACCGAAACTTCACGACCCCGGGCCAAATTCCAAAAAGTGTTCCAGAGCCTCTGGTTTGTTGAATGCTGTCCGCTGGGGCCCTTGCGGATCCATCCACAACGTTCTGGGCATCAATGACAAAATGCACTGGGCCCCTAGTTCTCTCAAGGGCCTCCACTGCTGCCAACAACTCTGCAATTGGCACTGACTGCTTCCAATAGTCTACTGGACCGTAGGCCCAAGCAACCACTTCCCACCCTCTGAGGATGGAAAAACCCCACCCGCACCGACGAACCCGAAAATCAGCATGATACTTGCCTCCTGAGCCGTCGGTTGCGACGATGGTAGCGTGGTCCAAGGAAACTACCGCCTGCTGGGCTAGTTCCCCCCCCCCCCCACCTGCGGCTGTCCCTGGACCGGGCGGGTCGCGAAAGGGTGCACCCACAGGACTGGTACTAACCCTCGGAGCCAAAAACAAGGGTGGTCTAGGACCCCCTCTTTTGCTTGGCTAGCAAGCTCTCCATGCAGCCCCTCCAGGGCCGCATTCCCCAGGCACTCCCAGAATTGGTGAAAAAGCGTTTCCTGTTCGGCTCCGCATCTTGGGCAGGCTGGGCTGGTCCAAGTGGGGCGGCGGGGTTGTCTGACTGCCTCTGAACCTTCCTCCAAGGGCTCAAATAGCACCTCTGGGGGCTCAGGCCACGCCTGCTCCTCCTCCCACTGCGCCTGCTCCAACATCTGCTCAAAGGAAAAAATCGTCCTCATCTCCCTCCTGCCCCTCCTCCCTGGCCTGCTGGACTGCAGTGGCTGGCGGGCCAGGGGTGCCCAACTCCTGCGCCTCTTCTGGCTCAGGTGGCTGGGCTCTGGGGCCTGGGGGCGAAATGAAGGGTGTCTGAGGGTGGCGTTTCGCCTCCTCCCCAAACCTGCGACTGGCTGGCCACAGAGCTCCAGCCATGACCATCCGAAACACTCCTAACTGGTCGTCCTTGCCTTCTTTGCGGAGCTGTCTCATGCGGCATTTGTTAGTAAACAAATCAGGGCCATGCTCCAGGCCCTTGCCATGGTAATGCTTGGCAGCAGTCAACCACGCCTGTTGATCCAAAGCCCCATAGAGCTCAACATCAACGATTCGCTCAGGATCATCAAGCTCTAGGTTGAGATGGCCCCCGCCCTGGTTTATCCATTCCCGCGGCGAGACCGCCGAGAAACCAAAGTCCTGCAGGGCTGCTACCGTGGCTGAGAGGGTGCCTTTGACTCGATGCCAACGCGATTGGGACGATTCCAAGCCCGTCCACGCTTTGCGCCAGGCGATCTGTACCGCTGAGCGCCGGTCTCTAAGCAGCTCTGGCAGCATGGCTATCCAGTCTCGAAAAATCTTCAGTCTAGCGAAAACCAACGGGTCCTGGTGTGCCGAGGGGAAGGACGTTCGAATCGTGGTCGTCGCACATCCTCCTTCCTTTCGGCCAACCATTCCACTGACTTGAGCTCTCATTTTTAAGAGCCGTGACGGGGCAACGCATTGGCTCTCAAGGCCCCACGAGGCCTGGGGGAGGTACCCCGTCTTGACTAGCGCCACTCCTAATCTGGATGTTTTAGCGATGCGCTTAATCATTTGTCCTCGGTCGTGGCTGGCCTGCATCCTCTTTTTGCCCGTGCCAATGCTTCTCCGATGCGAGGTGCCATCGATCCCGAGGTCCTTGACGACTTGATTATGTTTCAAATCTATCCTGGCTTCCTGAAGCCTGGTCCTGATGGCCGCCGCGACCCTGGGAGGATTCGAGGCCACCTTGCTTTTCACCGAGATGGTGAGCCCCAGGGAGGCGCAGCGCTGAACAAAAACCTCACTGCGGCTGTCGTGGCTCCCACTACAACACTCTCTTTTCCTATGGCAGATTGAGTGATGTCATCGATCGAACTGTGGACTTCTACTGGCCTAAAAGATGCTTGCATCTCACTGAGCATCTGCCACAAGGCCAGACGCGAGATGTCGACACTCTGGGAACAACCTGCCAGGATGCCTCTGAAAGCCTGCAGGGGATCCGAGACCACCCCATTCCCCCGGCACCTTCGGGGCCCAAAATGGACGCTGACGCCGAGAAAAAGGTGGGTGAGTGGGTACCCGGCTGCTGCGCCTACCTGCCAGAGTTGTTCGGGATCTAGGGTGTCGTAGAATTTCCCCAAATCCCACGACGCCTCGCACCAGGCAAAACCCTGCAAAGAAGCGACCTCCAGCCGAGTCTGCCTGAGGGGAGCCGCCCTTAGACAGCTGGATCCCGCTACTGCCTTATCCCAGAACTGCACATGCTTTTCCGACCAGTCTGCTACATGCCATCTGCGAATGCGCGACCATATTCTGCACGGCGTTTGGGTTAAAGTTATTGGCCTGTCTGCCTCCGCAGTCTTATACATCAACTGCACTATGTTGACTAAAATTTGTTCTGGCCAGCACAGGTTTCTTTCCGCGAGCCTGAGGGGGGAGGTGAGGTGGGGGGGGGCCTTCCTGCGGGGGCTGTCGCCACCAGCGGGGGCTGGTGCGATCCGCTCCCATTCCTATGACTGGCCGAAAACACTGGGGTCCCTCGATTACCTCATCGCATGTTATGGGGCCCAGAGCAAGGCTATGCTTCTTGGCGGCTCGGCGGAAGTCCTTCCACCAAGCCTGCTCCTTTGGCGGCCCTTTCCCTTACCCCCAAGCATTAATCCAATACTCTCCTTTAGCTTGAATATTCTGGAGCGGATCCGAAATTATGTGCCCACACTGGTCCTGGATCCTGAACAATTCCCGCTCTAGGGTTCCCCAAAGCTTGGTGCGGCGGTGGACCGCTCCCGCTCCTTTCTTTAAACTGGCCTGCACCCATTTCTTGAAACATCGTGAGCTCTCAAGGAGGAAATGGGACTCAAGGCGACGCACAGCTTCGTCGACCCTCTGGGACCAGACCTTCAGCTGCGCCTCCCCGAGGCCCCCAAGGATGCCCAAGTCCCCATGGAGCTTTCTGATTCGGTGCTTGTCTGACTCATCTTTTTAAATCTGCTCGCCGCGTGAGCAAATCTCCTACTGTGATAGCGATCGCCTCCACCGCCCCCGCCACTAAACTAAACCCCCCCTCCTCCTCCTCAGGCCTAGCAGGGCTTGCAAACGCGGCTGCAGGCCAGACCAGTGAGAAAGCGAGCTAGTTTGCGCCAGCCACCCTGTGGGCTTCGTGGCTAGCAGGGGCACCAGGCGCGACTCTGGGCAGAACCCCCTGCAGGTGTCAGCCGCAGGCCGCCTGTCGGGCTGCCTGCTGAGCAGCAAATCCTCCGCCGCCAGCGCGAACTCCATGTACACGAAATCGACTGGGTCCATCGCCTTGTCCCGCAGCTGCGGGTGCTCCATGCCATTGGCTGCCCTGTCCTGCACGCTCTGCAGGTGGTAGCTCTAAGGGCGGTCTGGTCCGTTGGCGTCCAACACTGGCGTCGGTTGCACCAGGATCCTCTGCATGACTAAATCTGGCGCACAGAGCAGTTCCCCCACTATGCCGTAGCGCGGCGCTGCCCATGGCCCCACCGTGTCCCATGACAGCTTAATCAGCCCACTGATCTTCTCGGACACCGGGCAGTAATCTATCACTCTGTGGCCTCCTGGTTGTGGATCATCTGGCCGTCGCCATACTCCGCTGAGAAAAGTGGGCAGGTTTAAACCTGCCATCTCTCCCTCTGTCATACTCTAATCCGCCATGGTGATGAAAGGCAAGCCTTTGGCCCGCACGTACGAGGCCATGCCATTGATTGTGTCTATGTTCGGCCCAGCCAGGCCCACGCCAACTGCCAGATACATTGCAGCGAAAATGACTTCCATGCCCTCTGTGCGAACCGCCACCGCCGTCCATTGTGTTCTCTCCTGGCCGAAATCGATAACTCCCTTCCAAGCCAGCTGCTTCTGGACCTGGAGCCATACCCCGCCATGTCCACGCACTCCTTGACCTGCCGCGGCTGCGGCGGGGATGGCCTTGGTGGCCCAGCCCAGCTTGGACAACTTCTTCTTTGCTTCATTTAATTTCTTGCCCGTCAGGTGATGTTCCGCCACCCCGATGACATGTGCCCTCTGGGGCGGGCTCCCCTCTCGCTTGATGTAGCTGAGGCCCTTCTCATTCCAGCTGGTGACGTTGCTGAAATAGAAAAGAAGCGGGGTGCGGTCCGATGCGGTTGACCTGGTCGCTGTAGTTCCTGAGCACTCTTCTCCGCCAGCTGGCGGAGTGAGTCTGGCCGATGTCCCACCCGTGGCGGAACACGTCCCTGGGCTCTCTTCTCCCTGGGGAGCGAGTGTGGCCTTGGTCCTTGAAGCAGGGCCGCCTGGAGGCCTCAGGACCTGAGCTGCCCTGCACGGGCTGCCCTGGCCCCTCAGCGTCCTGGGGGCCCTATAGTACGATGCCGTAGCGCTAGAGTCGCCGTGGCCGTTTCGCCTTCTCCTGGAACAGCGCGACGATCGCTGCAGCTCGTTGATCCGCCGACCCCTTGTGGGTCTCTAGGCGTGTGAGATAGTTCCCCCCCCTATAGTCCCCCCCCCGGGACCCCAAACCGGCGATTTGACCCCCCCCCCCCGGGCCGCAGACGAGCGCACCACGGGGCCCGGGACGAGCGCCGCCGGGGCTTTTCCGGGCCCCAGGAAGCCTCAAGACGGGCCAAGATGGCCCCAAGAGGCCTTCAAGACGGCCCACGGGAGCCCCGAGACGCCAAACGAGCGCTCCAAGACGCCCAAGATGGCTCAAAGACGGGCTAAGAGGCCTCCAAGACGGCCCAAGAGGTCCCCAAGAGGCCCCAAGAGGCCTCCAAGATGCGTCCCACGAGGGTCCCTAGACGCAAAAATTGGCCCATTCCCTTCGTAAAACGTACATTTTTCACGAATTCGCTTTTTGGGCTTTCCGACGCTCCCAGACGGCCCAAGAGGCCCTAAATACCGCCCCAAGACGGTCCAAGAAGCCTCCAGGGAAGCTCCAAGGCAGCCCAAGAGAGCCCCAAGACAGCCCAAGAGGCGCCCAAGATTGCCCAAGAGGGCCCCGAAGACGGCCCCAAGAGCGCTCCAGGAGCGCTTCAAGTGGCCTCCAAGAGAGCTCAATATGGTCACAGACGGTCGAAGAGCGATCAAAGACACCGACGATCGCCTCCAGACGGCCCAAGACCCCAAGAGGCCCCAAGAGGCCTCCAAGATGCGTCCCAGGAGGGCCCCTCGGCGCAAAAATTGGCCCGTTCCCTTCGTGAAACGTACATTTTTCACAAATTTGCCTTTTGGGCTTTCCGACGCTCCCAGACGGCCCTGGAGGCCTCCAATACAGCCCCAAGGTAGCCCAGAGGCGTTCGAGCCGGGGTCATCCGGGCTCCGGTGGATCCCAGCTCGAACGCCGCCGGGGGGAGCAAGGGCCCCAAAACGAACCAAGAGCGCACCAAGGGGCCCCCGAGACGGTCAAGAAGGCCCCGAGTAGCCAAACCAGCGTTCGAACACGCCCAAGATGGTCCCAAGACTGCCCAAGAGACCCCCAGGAGGGCCCCTCGGCGCAAAAATTGGCCCGTTCCCTTCGTGAAACGTACATTTTTCACAAATTTGCCTTTTGGGCTTTCCGACGCTCCCAGACGGCCCTGGAGGCCTCCAATACAGCCCCAAGGTAGCCCAGAGGCGTTCGAGCCGGGGTCATCCGGGCTCCGGTGGATCCCAGCTCGAACGCCGCCGGGGGGAGCAAAGGGCCCGAAAACGAACCAAGAGCGCACCAAGGGGCCCCCGAGACGGTCAAGAAGGCCCCGAGTAGCCAAACCAGCGTTCGAACACGCCCAAGATGGTCCCAAGACTGCCCAAGAGACCCCCAGGAGGGCCCCTCGGCGCAAAAATTGGCCCGTTCCCTTCGTGAAACGTACATTTTTCACAAATTTGCCTTTTGGGCTTTCCGACGCTCCCAGACGGCCCTGGAGGCCTCCAATACAGCCCCAAGGTAGCCCAGAGGCGTTCGAGCCGGGGTCATCCGGGCTCCGGTGGATCCCAGCTCGAACGCCGCCGGGGGGAGCAAAGGGCCCCAAAACGAACCAAGAACGCACCAAGGGGCCCCCGAGACGGTCAAGAAGGCCCCGAGTAGCCAAACCAGCGTTCGAACACGCCGAAGATGGCCCCAAGACTGCCCAAGAGACCCCCAGGAGGGCCCCTCGGCGCAAAAATTGGCCCGTTCCCTTCGTGAAACGTACATTTTTCACAAATTTGCCTTTTGGGCTTTCCGACGCTCCCAGACGGCCCTGGAGGCCTCCAATACAGCCCCAAAGTAGCCCAGAGGCGTTCGAGCCGGGGTCATCCGCGCTCCGGTTGACCCCGGCTCGAACGCCGCCGGGGGGAGCAAAGGGCCCGAAAACGAACCAAGAACGCACCAAGGGGCCCCCGAGACGGTCAAGAAGGCCCCGAGTAGCCAAACCAGCGTTCGAACACGCCCAAGATGGCCACAAGACTGCCCTCCCCCTCGCCATCCTCCCCAACCTCACCCTCCTCATCCTCCTCAACCTGATCCTCGACCTCCTCATCCTCTTCAATCTCATCCTCCTCATCCTCCTCCTCCTCCCTCTGCTCCTCCTCCACCTCCGACTACTCCTCTTCCGTTCTTTTTTCCATGCGCTTTGCCATGCCTCTCAATCTTTTCTTCTGGCACTTGCCACTGCACTGTAACGCCTGGCAGCTACGAGCAGTGAAGGCGGAAACGCGGCGATAGCCGCCGGTACGAATCAAGGGGTCGGCGGATGTGGCGTGAGCCTGGAGAATCTTCTGACACCTCCGAGCCCCAGCTGGACATGAGCTCGCGGACTCTTTTGTTGGTGCCGCCATCATCGAGGTTCTGGGCTGGCTCGGAATCCTCCTCCATGCGGGCGTCTCCTTCACCATCACCAGCGCCATGGCCAGCAGGATGAGGGCCGTCACCGTGCGCCCCACGCTGGCCCCCATCGGGATCCGAGACCTGCTCCTTGCACCCCTTGAGCTTATCGAGGGATGCTTTGATGGCCTCTGCGTCTCCTTTGGCTGTGCCACCTCCCCCACCTGGCTCTCCAGGTGCCAGGAGCCTGCCGACGAGCTCGGAGAGCTTGGCCACCTCATCCCAAACTGCTGGAGGGGCCTGGGTCGGGGGTGGCTCCGCGCCGGCTGCTCCCACACGCTGGACCGCCGTTCGCCTGGCCTCCTCGAGCTCCTCCTGTGTTTCACGTATGGCCACGTGGGCCTCCATGCACTCCACAGCGGCCTCGCGAGCCGCCTCCTCGGCCCTGGAGACTCGCTGCGTGGCCTGGAGCACCTTGTTCTGGGCCTTGGCGACTTGAGGCGGCAGGTCCTTGTGCTGTCTGGGGTCCTGCATGCCCGCCGCTCTGAGCTTGCGGCGGTAGACCAGCTTGTCGCGCTGGCTCTGGGACAGGCAGGCAACGCCGATCTGGAACTCCTTGTCGCCCATGGCGAGCCAGAACTCCGTCTGCTGCTCGTCGAGCTGTGGCTGCGCCGCTGCTCCTCCTTGTCCCCCTCCATTATTATGGTAGTTCGCTTCCTTGCCGTAACCCTTGCCGTGCCCCTTGCCGAAGCCGCCCTGCCCGCTGAAATCTCGCCATGGCGCTCCTCGTAAGCGCTGCTGGCGATTCCACTGGCCCTGCAGCGGTGGCGGCGGTCGGTTTGAGGCTGGCACTGGCCCCTGTGGGTTGTATCCTCCGCAGTTGAAGCACCTCTGCTTATTACCACGGTTCCATGCATTGCACTGCCGACAGCCCCAGCCCACCATTGCGCGCGGTGTCTGGGGGACGGGTCCACTGAAAACTCTTGGGACGAAATGGTTGCGGGTGAGGTCGCGAACCTCTGGCCACGAGACTCGTGGGGACAAAAACCTGACACGCCTCAATCTCTCGAGCGAGGTTGGGAAGTCCAGGAGCAGGCCCCTTGAGCCAAAATGGCTACGGCCTCCTCCTCCTCCTCCTCCTCCTCCTCCTCCTCCTCCTCCTCCTCCTCCTCCTCCTCCTCCTCCCCCTCCCCCTCCCCCTCCTCTTCCTCCTCCCCCCTTGCACGCTTCCCTCGCAGTGAAGCCCGGGCAGTGAAGCCCGGGCAGTGAAGCCCCAGTGCACCCGCACCGACCCTGGCTCCCTGCCAAAGGTCCACTCCTCCGCGTGGCCGAACATGCACGCGGCGGGGACCACGTCGAGCGGCGCAGGGCCGGACCCCTGGGGCCCGGGGCCCCCTCCTGGCCTGAGGGGTGCGGATCGAGCGACTCGGGTGCCCGGGGCCGAGGAGCGGAGGAGGAGGAGGAGGAGGAGGAGGAGGAGGAGGATGAGGAGGAGGAGGAGGAGGAGGAGGAGGAGGAGGAGGAGGAGGAGGAGCTGATGGGGGACCCCAGCAGCGGGCCCCGGCTGGCAGGCGGACCGGCGGGCCCTGGCGGGCCGGCGGGCGGTCAAGAGAGGCGTGCGGGCACAGCCGGGGGGTCGGCTGGAAGGAAGGGGGCGGCGGAGGGGGAGGAGGGTGACGGGAGAGAGGGGGGCTCGAGGTGGGGAGTGGTGGACGAGGGCGCGCCAGCTAAAGCCATCCGGGGGCCCCAGTGCACCCGCCTCTCGTGTGGCCGAGCAGCACGCGGCGGGGACCACGTCGAGTGGGGCCCGGGGCCCCCTCAAGGCTCGAGGCGTGCGGAACGAGCGACTCGGGGCAAACTTCAACTGTCAGCTTGTAGCGCTCCTCGGCGAAAAAAAAGGGGATCCGACCAAGTACAGGCAGCATTGGAATATGGCAGCAGGCAGTGCAGAAAAGGAAGTGCAGCGACAGTTGGCGCAGGCTGAGGAGCCCGCGACGGCAATGCGTAACTAAGCTGACTGCCAACAGGAGGGAAGGAGGCGACAAAACCACAGTAGCCTTCATTCAGACAACCCGATATACAAGCACGGATGAGCAATTTAACGGGATGAACGAAACATGCATACAAGGACAGTCGGCAAGCGGCGCTTGGGGCGAACGGTGTGTCAGCGTGCCTGTACATGGTGAGGTGTAATCCTCTGGCCGCTGGGCGGTTAATGTACTGCAGTGGCCGTGGGCTGGCGCAGACGGTACTGGCTGGCCGACATGGCCCTTGATAGCACGATTGAACCGCAAGTGGGCAGACAGGTGATCCTCCTCGGGTGATTGTGATTGACAGAGCACGCCGCAGTGGGGAGTAAGCTCGCCCCTGCCGAAAACCGACGTGTCCATGCTGCGAAGTGTCATCCTCTCCCCACCCCATGCTACCCCGACGCCACTCGACCCCCCCCCCCCGCCCATGAGAACGAGGCGCGGCGAGCGGCCGCAGCATATAGAATGAAGCCGAATGGTTCTAGGCTGGCGCGTCAATACAGTGGGGGCGTTGACCTAAGGAACCCTAAATAAGGAACGAGGCCCCTTTTTCCCACAAGTTAAACTTCGACTTCCCATCGAAACCCTAAGCAGAACCAAAGGCGAACTGCAAAACAATTAAGGAACACGGAGCCCCTCCCCAACCAAAAAGGTTAATTCCTCAGGGCCCCGACTGTACTGGCTGGCCGACGCGTGAGGCGTGCTCTTAAGTGGGTATCATGTGCCGGCAATGTGGGGCCAACTCCCTGTACACCAGGGAGGGCCCGCGATGGTATAGCGCTCCATCCAACCACCACAGTGTACCTTATCTCCGCCACCGCCCAAGCATGAGCGTAAGCCTATTGCATAGGGCGTGGGTGAAAGAGTGTGTGGCACTTGCTGGTAAAACTATGATATAGGCGTATCAATCCCGTGCAAAAAGGAGAAAGGCCTAGGCAGCATGGGGCGGTGTAAATCAGTATATCGAACCAGTTGGTTGAGGTATGCCGTAGCGCGTCGCTCTGCATGCGTAACATGGTCGGCGTTGGCGGCAAAATGGGCCAAGGCCGGCCTGGGCAGGCTATCCTGTATGCCTGTATGTCTGCAGATAATCGCCCGCAAGAGAAAGGTAGCTGGCATCGGGCTCTCGCAGTCGTAATCCTACACCGCAGGTGCTCAAAACGCGTCGGAATCGTTAGGCCCCTCCAGAATCCCCACATCGCGCCCCCTACCTCCAATCCCCAGAGGAACCTCGTGATCTTGGCCAGGAGGCCCCGTCTTTGAACTACAGTCAGGGCGTTGACCTAGGAACCCTAAATAAGGAACGAGGCCCCTATTTCCCATAAGTCAAACTTCGAATTCGTACCGAAAACCTAAGGAAAACCTAAGGCAAGCTGCGAAACAATCAAGGAACACGGAGCCCCTGCCCAACGAAAAGGGTTCCTTACTCAAGCCGCTCACTGTATGGCTGCAAGTGTAGACATGCCGCCCCGCCGGAAGAAGGCGGAGTGGCGAACGGAGCAGCGGCCCGGCGGGCAAAGGAAGGATGCAGGATTTAAAAGTGGTGGGGCTGGGCCAAAAACGTCGGGAGCGGCCAAGAGGGGGGTGTCCAAGAGCACCAACACCACCTCCCTCCCCCCCTCCCTCTCGCTGGACAGAGGAGAGGGGAGGAATCGACGTGGCGGTGGTGTCTATTCTCTGGGCCCCCACCTCCTTTCCCCCCCTGCACCTGCCCGCCCTCAGGAGCGGCCAAGAGGGGGGTGTCCAAGAGGGGAGGGTGCAAATCATGACCGGCGGCATGTGCGCGGCCCAGCAGGGGGGCCAGGGACGTACTGCAATAAGGCGGGGCGCCATAAAACCTGGGGGAATATCATGCCCCCCGCCATGATATCCACCCCCCCTAGTCATCACCCTCCTCTTTTCCGCCCCCGAAAATGTGGCGGGCGATGCGCCCTGACCTACGTGCTTGAGAGCAACGGGCGACCCTGAGATCCTGGCGACTCATTTTTGTGCGAGCCGGGCGTTTTCGCTTCGTTTCGGGTCCTGGGGCCCTCACAGATCGATCCGGCTCGAAAAATGACGCAGAAGGATGGGGTCTGGGGCTCCGGGCTAGGATTTTTGAAGGGGCCCCAGGACACACAAATAAATACACACAAATAAAAATGTTCCATATTTTCACATAGTTTCTAGGTGTTTGTCTTCCCCCCCACTTGCCATATTTTCAATATTTTCTGAGGAATCGAAGATTAATTGTGTCTGTGTGTTCTTTCCTCTCCTGAATTTTCACGTCGTTGCAATTTCTCGCTACGTCGGATCTCAGGGGATGCGCCCTGTCTTACAGTCTGTGGCAGCACTACAGTGTGCCAGTACCCATCGCTCGGAAGAAGTGGGTAGAAACATGAAGCAGGAAGGCGTTGGAAATGCACTGGGTTTCCGCCCGCCTCCTGAAAAGGAAGGAGGAGGCAAAGCCGCGCCACTCTTGAAGCAGGAAGGCGCTGAAAGCAGATTGGAACCTGGGAATCCAAAAATGCCTACTTTCAACGACCGATGGGTGCGCCTGAGGAGAGATCGATCGACGATGGCGATAGTAGAGAAGAAAATGTCTGATATTGGGGGGGGCGACCATTTCGTTATGTTTGTTTGTTACACTCTGGTTGTTTACGGTGTCTCAAATTGCGTTCCCGCTGGAAGAGGAGGAGGAGGAGGAGGAGGAGGAGGAGGAGGAGGAGGAGGGGGAGGGGGAGGAGGAGGAGGAGGAGGAGGAGGAGGAGGAGGTGGAGGAGGAGGAGGAGGCGGAGGAGGAGGAGGAGGAGGAGGGGGGGGGGAGGGGGAGGGGGAGGAGGATGAGGAGGAGGAGGAGAGGAGGAGGAGGAGGAGGAGGAGGAGGAGGAGGAGGAGGAGGAGGAGGAGAGGAGGAGAAGAGAGGAGGAGGAGGAGGAGGAGGAGAGGGGGAGGAGGAAGCTCGCCCCGCCGACCCCACGCCGCATATGAACCCCCCCCCCGCGCTCCACGGGAGCGCACCGTCGAGGCAGGAGGCAGGCGGGCCCAGGAGCCGTGCGACCCAACGGCGCGGCAGGAGGAGGAGGGAGGGAGGGAGGAGGAGGAGAGGAGGAGGAGGAGAGGAGGAGGAGAGGAGGAGGAGGAGGAGAGGAGGAGGAGGAGGAGGAGGAGGAGGAGGAGGAGGAGGGAGGAGGAGGAGGAGGAGGAGGAGGAGGAGGAGGAGGGGTAGGAGGAGGAGGGAGGAGGAGGAGGCGGAGGGGAGGAGGAGAGGAGGAGAGAGGGGGGGGAGGAGGAGGAGGAGGAGGAGGAGGAGGAGGAGGAGGAGGAGGAGGAGGAGGAGGAGGAGGAGGAGGAGGAGGAGGAGGAGGAAGGAGGAGGGAAGGAGGAGGAGGAGGGGGGCGGAAGGAGGAGGCGGAGGCGGAGGAGGAGGAGAGGAGGAGGAGGAGGAGGCGGAGGAGGAGAGGAGGAGGAGGGGCGGGGAGGGCTCCTGGGACCTGTCGGGGGGGGGGAGCGCATCCAAGTGCGAGCTGCTTCGTGGCGAAGAGCGGCCGCGGGAGGAAGACCAGTACCATGCAGAAGACAGAGGAGCCCGGCTGGCAGGCTGGCGCGAATGCGCCCCTGGGTCGGAAAGGCAGGGGGCCAAAGCACGGCTGTCGACGTGAGGAGCTGTTTCACCCTAAGCGGTCCCGCCCCGCAGATGGGGCAGGTCAAAAGGCTGAGCGGCGAAGCCCTTCCCCCGCCCTTTTGCGCCGGGAGGGTTTGTGCCAGAAGACTGCGTCGGGAAGGGAGGTAGGCGGATGTGGCACCAGTGATCTTCAACAGCTGTGGTGAATGCGTCCACAGGGCGGAGAGACCCTCCTCCTCCTCCTCCGCCTCCTCCTCCTCCTCCTCCTCCTCCTCCTCCTCCTCCTCGAGCCGCGGAGCGCAGGCACTGCGGAGGGATCGGGTGGGGAGAGCCGGGCGCCCTTCGTGGGTCGTGGTGCTGGCCGCCACCGTGGCTCTGCGAGTGTAGCCATCGTCGATGGCGCGAGGTCGAAAGAAATGTAGAGCTTGCCAGCTATCCCCAGTACAGTCGGGGCGTTGACCTAAGGAACCCTAAATAAGGAACGAGGCCTCTGTCTCCATAAGTTGAACTTCGACTTACCATTGAAAACCTAAGGAAAACCCAAGCAAACTGTAAAACAATCAAGGAACACGGAGCCCCTCCCCAACGAGAAGGGTTACTTCTTCAGGGCCCCGACCGTATGCTTCGTGCCCTGGTCGGGATCTCGGTTTGGGAGTCGGAGGTGCTCTGCGCGGGGAGCATGCTCTGATGGCCCGGTGGGCGTGCGCCCTGTGGGCGGTAGGTCGGCAAGCCGTCGAAACCAGGTCGGTTAGGTGCCTCGTGGCGGGCAGGCAAGAGGGATCTGAAGCTGTGGTGGTGGGTGCTGTTAGGGGGCCACGCGCGAACCCTACCCCTACCCCCCACGATTTCTGAGGGGGAGGGTGGGGATCACTTCGCTCGGGAGCTCCCAAGCGAAGTGAACCCCACCCTCCCCCTTCAGAAACCGTGGGAGGTAGGGGTAGGGTTCGCTTGTGGCCCCCTAGGTTGTGGGCTGCGGATCGTTGTGTGGTCTGTGTGGCCGCTCTGTTGTGCTGTAAGTGCCGTTGTTTCCGCGTGTGGGTCGGTCGTCCTCTCCTCATCTGGAAAGGTGATCGGGTCAATGGAATGAGGTGTTGGCACGGGTGTAGCATTGGTGTGTTCGTGCTGTTGACGCAAGGGCTTGATGTCGAAGGTGAGCATATGATGTGTGCTGGTTTCTGTGGGGGTGGCCCCTGACCGCTAATGTGTATCACTGTCGCCGTACCTGTTAGGTCCACTGCCCAGTCTCCTCCCGTGCAAGAATGCAACCACTGTGATACCGTAGCGATTGCCGTGATCGTTTTGGCGTCTGGTGTTGCCGTATCTTGTCGTAGATACGCTGGTCGACAATAGTAACGTCACTGCAGAAATCAATATCGTCGCTGTACTTGTCCTGCATGTCGTCGATCGTGGCTCCAAGTCGCAATCTAGGTGATTGTGTCAGTCGTGGTGGTGATGGCGGGAAACGTCAGTCTGCTTGTGCGGCGTAATTCAGGGTGAGTCGCTTGGTAGGCTCTGCTGGTGGGATCGTGTAGTGAGACAGTGGTAGTGCATGGGAATATTGTCGCAGAGGTGGGTGCGGTAGCACGAAAAGGTAATTGTTACCGGCGAAGAACTCTCTGTTGTATTTGTCGAAGTACCTGCGCCACGAGTCGAAAATGAGATGGCCATTGGGGAACTTGTACGTGACTCTCGCCTCTTCTCCTCCTCCTCCTCCTCCTCCTCCTCCTCCTCCTCCTCGTCCTCCTTGTCCTCCTCTTCCTCCTCCTCCTCCTCCTCCTCCTCCTCCTCATCATCCTCCTCCTCCAACCACGGGGATGCGGCGAGGCGCAGCTGGTGGCTGCGGCGCGGAGCAGTGACGTCGCCGGCGGCCTCGGCTAAGCAAAGAAGCAAGCTCTGACGACGACGACGCCGACGACGACGACGGCGACGGCGACGGCGACGGCGACGGCGGCGGCGGCAACAGCGGCGGCGGCGAAGGTTGCGGCGCCGTCGCCGGCGCTGCCGTGGCCGCGGCAGCGGCCCGCGCGCGCCTCGGGACGCTCGGGCCGCTCGGCCCCGGGGGCCCCGCGGGCGCCGGCCACGGCCGCGGCCGCGGCCCGGGCGCGGGCGGAGTAGCGGTGCTCCGGGCCGAGCTCCTCCCAAAGGGGGGGCGGCTCGGTCGGCGTCAACGCCGCGGTCGCCGCGGTCGCCGCCGCCGTCTCCGCGGCCGTCGCCGCCGCCGCCGACGTCGACGTCGACGCCGTCGCTGTCGCAGGAGGGGGGGTGGAGAGGAGGAGGAGGAGGAGGAGGAGGAGGAGGAGGAGGAGGAGGAGGAGGAATAGGAGGAATAGGAGGAGGAGGAGGAGGAGGAGGAGGAGGAGGAGGAGGAAGAGGAGGCGGAGGCGGAGGAGGAGGAGGACCAGTGTAAACCCAAGACGCATCAACGACGTTATAGGAAACTGTGCCCCTAATTCCATCTTCTGGGGCCCTACATGAAGTTTTCTTTGTTGCGGGAAATGCTCCGTTGGAAAACAACGGTTTGAAACTCCTCAGCAGTGCCAGAACGCCACGCTTGGCACTTCAGCGTTGCGAATCAACGTGACTGTTGTTTCCAAAAAACTTGCCGACCCTGTCGGCGTGTGTGAGAGGCCTTTCCTTTTTCGCCGTCGCCGTCGCTGTCGTCGTCGCCGTCGCCGCTTCCCCGTTTCTCTGGGTCCTCCCCCAAGCGCGCCAGCCATAGGGAAATCCAGCGACGTAGTAATCGAGTCGACGGGAAGATCCTTCCCTTTGATCCCTGACCCGCGGGGGGGGGTCCTTGCGAGGGTCATAGCATGGGAAGGGCCATGGGGGAACTCTTGGGTCAGAATACAATCCCCCCGTCACTTGTCCGGTCCCATCCGATCGAGTCGAAGAAAACCCCTTCCCTTTGATTCCTTCCCCACGGGTGGGGGAGGGTCATGGGGACCGGGTCCTGCGGGGGTCCTGGGTCAGAATACCGTCCCTCCCGTCCCTTGTAGGGGTCCGTCCGATCAAGTCGAAGGCGAGCCCTTCCCCTCTGATCCCGTCCCCACCAGAGGGGGTGGGGTCCTGGGGGGGGTCATGGGGGAGCGTCCTGGGGGGTGCCATGGAAGATGTCTTGGATCAGCATGTTGTCCCCCTGTCCCTTATCAGGTTCCCGCCAAGCAAGTCTGATGGTTCTCATTCGGCACTTCAGATCCAATATGGTCCACGAGGGCCCTGAAATACTTCAAAGACCGCTGCAAGAAGGCCCAAGATACCCTCAAGACGGCCTCAACGGCCCCAGACGCCCCAAGAGAGCTCCAAGAGGAGCCCGAAGGGGGCCCCAAGATGCGAAAATCAACGCTCATAACTTAGTTGTTGTATGTTTTTCGTGTGTCCTCGCATTTTCGACATCCGACCCTCTTCAAGCCTGTCAACAAGAGACCAACCTCGCAATGTCGTAATCGACTCGGATGGAAACCCCTTCCCTTTGATCCCCCCCCGTCGGGGAGGGGGTCCTGGGGGAGGGTTTGCAAGGGGGGGGTGCTGGGGGGGGGCCGAGGGGAGGTCAGATACGCGCCACCCTGGGGGGCCCGGGGTTGCAGGGGCCCCGGGGGGTGCAGAAAGTACCAAAACAAGCCCAGAGTACCCCAAGAGGCCCCCGAGACGGTCGAAGAAGGCCCCAATCGCCAATCGATCAGTCCAAAACGCCTCAACGCTCCCCGACTGCCCAGGAAACCTCCAGGACGCCCCGAGAGGCCTCCAAAGGCACTCCCGAGAGGGCCCCAAGAGGCGCAACAATCATGACACTCCGCCGTGGCGAGCCAAATACAGGACCGCGTGAGGCATTCCGATCATGATGGCTGCTCTCTGCACAGCCTCGGCGAACTCCTCGCAACTGTACTTCCACAGCAGGTCGTCTGAGTTCCGTACTTCTCGCAACTTTTTGAACGGGTCGCTCGCCCACTGCAGCCTCGGGGCGCCGCGCTCGACGGCGTCGTCGAAGCGCCCGACCTTCGCGGGTGCGCGGCCCCCCCTGGGCGCGAACGCGAAGACCCAGTGCCTTCCGATGTCCGGAACGGGGGGCCCCAACCACCGAGCACGAAGATCGCGCACCTCGCCGGGCCGCGCATAGGTGTCCAGCATCACGAGCAGCTCGATGGCCATCGCCCCAGTGTTTGTCGGCCTGCGCCCTCAGCACCTCGGCGAGCAGCGCCGCGCACGCCTCGAACGCCTCTGGGAGACGACAGATGCCCGGGGCTTGCTTGCCCCATCCCTTCAGGGCCCGATGAGCTCGAAGAAGGGGCAGATCTCCCGCCCGACCGCCCCCGCCCTCGGAGTACTTCTGGTCGAACAGGTCGCAGGACATCTCGTCGAACTCTCGGGGCGAGGAGGGGCCCGCCCCTGCGTTCTCGGCGACGTCGGGGGCGGCGCGGGCGGCCGGCGCGCGCCTCCCTGGTCGTCGGCCTCACGGCCTTCACCTCTAAGAAGCTCGTCCCACTCCGAACGGCCGAGGCCCACCCCCTGCCCCGCGTCCACGTCCGCTTCCCGGCCCGCCCCTGCTCGGCCGACGTCCTCGGATCCGCCGCCCGCTTCGGCGCCCGCTCCAGAGCGCTGGCCCGAATCCTCGGAGCACGAACGGGCCGAGGAGCCATGGCCCGCTCACCCGCCGGCGCCGGCATCGGAGCCCCCGCCAGCGCCCGCCGTTCCCAGCGCACGGCGAGGTCGCCCAGAGGTCCATGCCAGACGGTCGGGGGCGTGGTCAGGAGCTCGACGCCCCGGGGGCGGGCGCGGGGGCACCCCGCGACCGCTCGGCTCGAACCGTCGCGACGGCTCGTCGGCAGGATTCAGGGCCCATCTCGCGCGCGCGCGCGACAGTTCGCGGCAAGGAGGAGGGGGGGGCAGCGAAACGACGACAGCACCAGCTGAGCTTCGCGCCCGCGGTTCCCCCCAATGAGAAGGCTAGCGCCGCGCTCGTGTCATCGTAAAAATACAAGCGACGCCGGCGAAAGAAACGATGGCCCTTGGGCCGACGCCGCGGCGCCCGCAGCGCCCGCGCTGCAGCCGCAGCCTCCAAGATGCAAACATGTTCTTTCTGAGTGAAGGGCTCCGAGTAGATGGGGCGCCGCTGGGCATCTTCGAGGGGGTCGGGGGCGACTCCCGGGAAATTTGGACCCCCCCCCGCCCCTCGGGCTCGCTCGTTCCTTTTGGCGCCCGCGCCACGAGCGGATCCGAGAGCGCGTCTCGCACTTCCGCCTCGACGCCAGAGCGGGCGCGAGGGCGCTCGCGCCGCCCTTCAGCTGGGCCGCGAAAACGTCGGCGCTCATCTCGGCGCCCAGAGCTCTCCGCGAAATCAAAATCGGAATCAGCAGAGACCACCCCCATGCCACTGAGGCACGCGTCGTCGGCCATCACCCTCGGGCCCCATTGCATCTCTCAGATGGATCGGGCATAAAAAAGCAGGCCATGACAGACATCAAGCCCCTTCGCCACCGAGCCCCAGAAGGGAGAAGTCCATGGTTCCACCGAGTCGGCCGAACTGATAGCAGGCCATGAGCACGGAGGGCAGCGGTCTCTTCAGCACGAATGCAAAAGTGAGGTGCCCCACGAGCTCCCCCGCGCCCTTAGGACTCAGACGACCTCGAGCGATGGGCCAAGGATAGACAACGATCCAATGTCCAGAACCGCGTCTGACTGGTGCGAGCCACCGCCGCAGCTGCGTCCTGCAGGACCCCCAAGTTCACGTTCATCATGTTGGCTGACTCGTCGTCGTGAATATTCAAACCCGCTGCGTTCAACCGAGCTGCCACCTCGTCCTTCCCGCCCTGAACCCTCTTCCTGCGCCCGTCCAAGACACCGGCGCTGTCCGCGTAGATGCAGTGAACTGAGCCTTTCGAGGTCTGCAGCACCTGCCCGACCGACCCAGCAAGTCTGCAGCCTTGCAGACGGGTCGAGACCAGGAGCCTTCTCGACGAGCCCCTGGTTCGCCATCCGCGCGACATGCAGACCCCACTTGAAACCCGCTGGGAGCGCGGCGAAGCAGGGGTGGACCCAGTCACCGCCCAGGAGAGGGTAGCCCTCCAGGTCGACGTCGGTGAGTCCGAGATCCCGAGCTCGGATGGCAGGCAGCCCGAAATACCGACTCAGCTCCATCGATCTTGAATGTGTAGAAACAGTCTTGCACATCAATAGAAGAGGTGCGTCGCATCAGGTCGCCCCCCACCTCCAGCTCACCTAGAGAGTCGCAAGTGGCAAGGCTCGCAGGAGGGGGGTCGTGAAAGCGTCGGTCGGCACGTCGGGCGTCGACGATGAGCCTCTGACGTCCATCCTTGTCCTTCGCAAAGGCTAGCATAGCTCGTTATATGGCGCGCCGGCACCAGCGCGCCCCGCCTTGCTCAACAAGCTGTCGGGCGAAGGCGGCGTGCGAAGTTCAATCCGACTTCAGCCCGGCGTCCAGGTTTGGTACAATAAGTCACTCATTGTCCTCCATCTCCCAAAACTCCACATCTGACCCAGCGATCCACCCCTCGAAGTTGACCAGTGATTCGCGGTCGCGGCCCTCCAGCAAGTCCACGGCGCAGGGGCGCGAGTGGACATCGTGCGGAAGGGGGGCCAACGTAGGCTGAGATGGCACAACCAATGACTCTTCCAAGCAGTAACCCGCCCGGGCATGCAGAAACTCAGTGGCGGCTTCGCGCGGCCGTGGCGAGGGCGCAGTTGGCGCGCTCTCGTCCGCCGCCCCCCTCGGCAGGTCCAGGGCCCGAGACTGCGCCCCAGTGGCCCCCGCTCGTCGGAGAGCCCCCGCGCCCAGCGAGCCAACTCAGAGACTGGATGGCACGATTGACACGAAGCGCTGCGCGCCGATCTAGCCCGACGCGCCGACGCGTTCCCCGAGGGAGGCGCCCCCCCACAACATCAGGTGCAGCGACGGGAGGGGGCGGAACAAAATCAACTGATCCACGCAACGTGCTCGAAACAACGCGGACGTCAAAATTCTCTAAAAATTGCGGCTGGGCCGATCGCCTCGGTCAGAACAGCCCCCCGTCACATCCGAGTTCGCGACGGGGTGGCGCGCTCGCGTCTTCTTGGGAGGCGCGGGGCTCCTTCTTCGCGCCCCTCGCCCCCCCGTACCTCCTGCCGAGCTGACTCGATCTCGGCCTTGTCATTCTCCATCTTCGCGTTGTGGGAAGACAGAGATGGCGCAGTGTCCAAGGTACGCTGCTGCACGCACATCCACAAGTCGGTGTCCTCGAACTTCGGATCTCCGGGGCCCCCGGGGTTGGCGTCGAGCAGCAGCTGCCACCGTCGGGGCAATGCCTCCAGACAGGCGAGAGATGGGGCTTTGATCTGATCATACGATCCAGCAAATGTTTCAAAGACCCGACATATCACTTGAAGTGCATACGCTGTACGACCCGTGGGCACCACCTTCGACTCGGCTCGGCCAAGAATCGATGATACCACCGCATCGGAGACCCGCCAGCTCGCTCGACCTGCTTCAACAACCATTGACATGTACGCGGGCCCTCGATGGGTTGGTCCTCGTAGAAGTTCTCTCCCTTGACGAGGCAGCTGGCCGCCACCTCTATCCCTGCTCGTCATACATCACCGACGACGTGCGGGCATCATCCTCATCGTCAGCAGCGGCGGGCAAGGGGTCCGCCTCCTTGCGGGGGGTAGCGGATCCGCCCGCCCACTCTTGCAGACGAGGGCGACGAGAGTTCGCATGCTCAGGGGCCTCGGCGGTCGGCACCTTCTCAACAAACAGCACCCCTCGTCGCCCCCTGATGCAACGATGCGGTACAAACCTTTGCTCCCAAACTCGGACAAACGCACCGTACCTAATATGCTGGCCCAGCTCAAGACTCCGATTCTCGGCGGAGACCAAGCAGACAAACCCTTCCTCCGGATTTCCAGCGCCGCCTCCGACAACGAGGGGGGCGACCTGAAGCTGAAGGAGATCACCCTGAACATGACCATCTCGGTTCCATCCCTGCCAATTCGGGACCTGTGCTGGCTCCAAGATATCCTCGTCCTCCTCGTCTCGAAGTCGCTTCGCCTCCTCAGAACCATCTCGTATCGCCTGCTCGACCACAGCAAGTGAGAGGGCCTCTCGAAAACGATATGCAGGACGAGCAAGACCGGCGGGCAATCGACCGTTCTTGCGCACAACATGCAGCTCCTCAACATCGCCCCCTCCAAGATACTCATCATAGATGCCTCCGTCAGGCGTCAGGCAGCCCCACCTCTTTTCAAGGATCGGCCAGAGAAGGACGCGTTCGTGCACCAGCGCTTCTGCGTACTTGAACAGGGGTCTGGTCCCTGGGCGAACGGACTTCCACCACGCCTCTGACAGCACCCGTGGCGCGAGCATGATGTCCGTTCAGAGCCCACTGAAAACTAGCGTCAGCAAAGAGCCTCCACCAGTGTTGATCCAAGCGGTCCAGAATCCTGCCTTTGAGGGCGGGCAGAGGGAATCCGAGGCGGGCAGCTCGGAACGGCCACCTTTGGGCAACGAAGATCAGGGCACCTGGTCGGCACCACCTCGGGGCAGTGCAGCACAGCAAAGGTGAGATCAGGACAAGTCGGGCAAGCCGATATAGTCACACCTCCACTCGCGAGGTCGGGACAGGCACAGGGAAGTGGTCGCGGACAGGCAGATGAGCAAACCGCCTGCCTGCCCAGTTATGGCAGAGAGTGAACTGGTTCCAACAGCTCGAAGCAACTCCTGGAGGTACAAAGGGAGATATAGACGCCGAAACGTTCACAAGTCATTGACGTGCCCGCACAGCCATTGATTCTCCTTGAGTTTTTGACTGATTTGGGCGCTCTCGCCTTTTCCGCTTCCCGCCGCTCCAAGACGGCCGAAGAGGCCCTCAAGATCGCCCCCAAACGGCCCAAGAGTCTTCCGAAAGCGCTCCCAAACATTCCAAGAGAACCCCCAAACAGCCTAAAACGCCTCCAAGACGGCCCAAGAGGCCCCCAAGACGGCTCCAAGAGCGTGCCTTGGCGGGGAACCCGAACGGACATGTCGAGCCCTCGGCCCAGAGAAGCTCCCAGGAGGCCC
>CAUYUJ010009969.1:30000-31027 GCA_963575745.1 Prorocentrum cordatum
CTTAGGGGTTCTTACTTTTCTTCTCAGGAACTGGGCCTGACGGCCAGTCTGGCGGCTATGTAGTCGCCGTCGCCGCCCCGTCGCCGCCTCGTTGCCGCCCCATCGCCGCCCGTCGTCTGGGCCTGACGGCCAGTCTAGCGGCATGTAGCCGCCGTCGCCGCCCCATCGCCGCCTCGTCGCCGCCCGTCGTCTGGGCCTGTCTGTCGGTCCGGCGGCTATGTTGTCGCCGCCGCCGCCGTCGCCGCTCGTCGCCGCCGTTAGATTGCACCACATAGATTGATTTCGATTGCTTTGCAATGCGTTGCTTTGCCTTGCTCTGCACTGCTTTGCATTACGTTGAGCTGCTTTGCATTGCTTTGCGTTGCTTGGCATTGTTTTGCGCTGCTGTGCATTGATTTGCATTGCGTTGCTCCGCATTGCCTCGCACTTTATTGCTTTGCAATGCCCTGATTTGCCTTGCAATATGTTGTTTTGCGTTTCTTTACATGGCATTGCTTGGCGTTGCTTTGAATTTCGTTACTTGGCATTGCTTGGCATTGCAGTGCGTTGCGTTGTCTCGCTTTGCGTTGCTTTGCTTCGCTTTGCATGGCTGTTTCAGTGCTTTGATTGCGTTGGATTGCTTTACATTGGCTTGAATTGTATCGCATTGCTTTTCGTTACTTTGCATTGCGTTGCATTGCTTGCTTTGCTGTGCACTGCGCTGCATCACATAGCTTGCACCACATGGATTGCGCCCCCTCCTCATCCTGCGACGACGGTCGCTACGAGTACGACTACTTCGGCTACTGGCTACTACTACGACAGCGATGACCCTATCACTACGGCCACTACTGAACATAGAAAATCCGAAGAACCACAATGATATAAGCATGCCATTAGTACGGCTACTACTTCTACTACGGCGCCTACGACTACTCCCACTCCTCCTCCTCCTCCTCCTCCTCCTCCTCCTCCTCCTACTACTACTACTACTACTACTACTACTACTACTACTACTACTACAACTACTACTACTTCTACTACTACT
>CAUYUJ010009970.1:0-15000 GCA_963575745.1 Prorocentrum cordatum
GATAGGAAGGACGAGCGGAAGAGGAGGATTGCAGATGATTGTGCTGCTGCTGATACTGATGCTGATGCTGCTGATGATGATGATGATGGTGATGGGGATGAGGATGAGGATGAGGATGAGGATGCGGATGATGATGCTGATGATGATGATGATGATGATGATGATGATGGTGATGGGGATGAGGATGAGGATGAGGATGCGGATGATGATGATGATGATGATGCTGCTGATGATGATAATACTGATACTGATGCTGATACTGATGCTGATACTGCTGCTGATGATGATGGTCATGCTGATGAGGATCATGCTGCTGCTGACGACGACGATGAAAATGATGGTGATGCTGATGATGATGGGGAGGAATAAGAAGGGGGGATGATGATGATGATGATGATGATGATGATGATGATGATGATGATGATGATGATGATGATGATGATGATGCTGATGATGATGATGATGATGAGGAGGAGGAGGCGGAGGAGGAGGAGGAGGAGGAGGGTCGATGATGATGGAGGAGGAGGGGGGAGGGGATCGAGGGAAGAGGCGGAGGAGGAGGATGAGGATATACAATCTGGGTTCAATGATGAACTATGAAGAGATCGAATGAACATGTTGAATCGGAGCGGTGATGAAGATGAGGGATGATGATGATGATGATGATGATGATGATGATGATGATGATGATGATGATGATGATGCTGATGATGATGATGATGATGATGATGATGATGATGATGATGATGGCGATCATGATGGTAGTGATACTGACGATTATTGTGATGCTGTTGCTGGTGATTGTGTGATGGTGATGATGGTGATGATGGTGACGAACATGGTGATGGTGATGATGACGATGATGCTCATGGTGGTGGTGGTGATGGTGATGGTGCTGGTGATGATGGTGATGGTCGGGATCATGGCGCTGCTGATGATGGTGGTGATGATATTGGTGATGGGGTTTATGATGATGATGATGATGATGATGATGATGATGATGATGCTATGGTGATGGCGCTGGTGATGATGATGATGACTTTGATGCCGCTGATGATGATCATGATAGTGGTGACGGTGATGATAATGGTGATGATGATGATGATGATGATTACGCTGACGATTACGGTGACGATGACGATGGTGATGCTGTTGCTGATAATGAGGTTGATGCTGTTGATGATGATGAGGATCATGCTGTTGCTGACGACGACGATGGCGATTACGATGATGATGACGACGATGATGATGATGACGATGATGACGATGATGATGATGACGATGATGCTGATGGTGATGATGATGGTGATGATGGTTATTCTGGTGGTGATGGTGATAGTGATGATGATGATGAAGATGGTGATGATGATTTTTTTGTGTCATGGTGATGGTGATGGTGTGTAGGTGTGTGTGATGCTGATGGTGATGGTGGTGGTGATGGTGATAGTGATTATGATGAAGATGGTGATGACGGTGATGGTGTTTTTTCGATGTCATGGTGATGGTGATGGTGTGTGTGTGTGTGATTGTGACGGTGATGGTGATGGTGACTGTGATGCTGATGGTGAATGTGGTGGTGATGATGCCGCTGATGATGTTGTTGATGACGACGACGACGATGATGATGATGATGATGGTGATGGTGATGGTGATGGTGATGATGATGATGCTGATGATGAGGATGAGGATGAGGATGAGGATGAGGATGATGAGGATGATGATGATGGTGATGGTGCTGGTGATGGTGATAATGATGATGATATGATGATAAAGATGATGATGATGATGATGATGATGATGATGATGATGATGATGATGATGATGATGATGATAATGATGATGATGGTGATGATGATGATGATGATGGTGATTATGATGATGATGATGATGATGCTGATGGTCATTATGATGATGATGATGATGATGATGATGATGCTGATGCTGATGATGTTGATGAGGATGAGGATGAGGATGAGGATGATGATGATGATGATGATGCTGGTGCTCATGACGATGACGATGATGGTGATGGTGAAGATGATGACGATGACGATGATGGTGATGGTGATGGTGAGGATGATGATGATGATGACGATTGACGATGACGATGACGATGATGATGATGATAATGATGATGATGATCATGATGATGATGATGATGATGATGATGATGATGATGATGATGATGATGATGATGATGATGATGATGATGGGTGTGGTGATGATGATATGATATGATGATGATGATGATGATGATGATGATGATGATGATGATGATGATATGATGGATGTGATGATGATTATGATGATGATGATGATGATATATGATGATGATGATGATGATGATGATGATGATGATGATGATGATGATGATGATGATGATGATGATGATGATGATGATGATGATGATGACGGTCCTCCCCTGGAGTGCGGGCCGCGTGGCGGCCTGCGGCGACTGCGGCGGAGCAGACCGTGGCGTTGGCGGCAGCTTGGGGCGGCAGTGGCAGAGGCGTCGGCGGCAGCGGCAGCACGGGCAGGCCGCGGCGCAAGCCGAGGCAGGCCGCGGCGCGTCGGCGGCGGCGGCAGCGGCGTCGGCGGCAGCGGCCGGGCGGGGCGAAGCAGGCCGCGGCGCCAGTGGCGGCGGTGGTGGCGTCGGCAGCGGCAGCGGCGGCGGCGGCGCGCATCCTTCGGGCCAGGTGGCGGACACGCTGCAGCTGCCAGGCGCGGCGCACCGGGGTGCTCTCGTGGCGGCTGGCGCCGTGTCCGTGCGCCCGCCTCCTCTCGTCGTGAAGAAAACAGGCGACGGGAGGTTTTCACCTTCGGCGGCGAGCCCGCGGGGGGAAGTGAGAATGGGGCGAGCCTTCGCAGAAGGTTCGGAAGTCCCTAGGCCTTCTGAGAAGTTTTCTAAGTTTTCCTCGACAAAAGCGAAGAACTTCTCCAGAAGCCGCCTTCTGAGAAAGGCCTTCTCCTTCTCACTTCCCCCCCGCGATCGCCGTCGACACCTGGTTTCGGAGACTTCTTTTGGTTCCTGAAGGATTTCTAGCCTCCAGATGCTTTCCATCAGCTGCGCCTCGCCGGAGGCGTTTTGGGGGTGCCTTCATCGCCCCGAACGGCCGCTCGTCGTTGAAGAGTCACGGCGGGAGGGTTTGGCCTTTTTTCGGCGCCCCCCTGGAGTGCTTCTACTATGTGTGGGTCTCCCCCCCAGGGGCGACGCGCGCACCGAGGAATCTTACAGTATATGCGTCGGCGCTTTCTCGCCACACCGCTCGGGAACTGATATGCTACACGATGGGCCTACTCTGTGTTCGGGTCGGGCGCGCGCCTCTAAGGAGGATACCGAGTACTAGCATGTCTTTGTGCGTCCCATGTTTCGGCCCCCGGGAGTCCTCGCCGGGCCGCGGGGCCGTCAAACACTGCTCGGGATGAACACTGAAGGTGTCGTCCAGGCCTCTTGGGGTCCACGTTGCGGTGCAATCACGACCGCCGGAGTGCGGAGTGTCCCTGCTGCTTCTGCCTCCGGCTTCCGGGCGCCACGGGGGCACAGTCCGAGGCTGGGATCTCATCCGCGTCCACCGCCCGGGAGACCGACTTGCCTGGGCTTCGGGAGGCGGTGGACATGGATGTGTTCGGGCCACCTGGGGTCCAGATGTATCAGTTCATACGGAAGCAAGTCATTGGAGCCTTGTAAACTCTCGCAGCTTCGTCTTTGGAGTGCACTGGCGTCGACTGAATCGACGAGATGGCGCCGACTTCGCGTCGATTCACGTCGATGTAGCGTCCACTGGCGTCGATCTAGCGTCGATGAGCCTCGATGCGCAGCGGTTATCGCCGATTCGTAGGAGCCACGAAGATGGGATTGGGGGAGGAGGAGGAGGAGGAGGAGGAGGAGGAGGAGGAGGAGGAGGAGGAGGAGGAGGAGGAGGACAAGCTAGGTGCGCTCGCGTCATATCTGACATCCTACCCCTCCCTCCCATCCCTTACCATGGTGTGGATCCCCTCTCTACTCGCACAGTCGAATGTCGAGCAGGGCGATGATCCCGAAACGGTACGCGATGCATTGTAGAGCACGGCATGGCATGGCGTAGAGAACACCGCAAAGCGTAGTATGTCACAGCATGGCGTGGCGTGGCGTAGTGAAGAATTGCATCGCAAAGCTTTGCAACGCAAAGCATGGCATCGCACAACGGCCCCGACCATAACATTGCATAGCATGGCGTTGAATATCAAAGCGTAGCATGGCATAGCACGACGTGGCACTTAAACACTGCATATCACAGCTTCAGCTGAAGGCATGGCATCGCGCAGCGGAACGCAACCTAGAATTGCATTGCATGCCGTGGCATGGCACGGGAAATGACGCCAGCGCTGCAGCGGGAGCACGATTCGGAACGAGCGGAAGCGCGGAAATGAGGCCAGCGCTGCAGCGGGAGCACGATTCGGAACGAACGGAAGCACGGAAATGAGGCCAGCGCTGCAGCGGGAACACGATTCGGAACGAGCGGGGCCCGAAAATGAGGCCAGCGCCTCAGCGAGAACAGCATTTTGAACAACAAATGCAGGCGAAAACCCAACTCCGGGGAATCCTGTGTGTGAAAGAACAGTACGCGGGGTGGGGTGGGCGAACACTCCCAACCCGTCATCAGGGGAAGGAGGAGAGTAGTATTCATATTGAGTAATTGTGGAGGAGGAGGACGAGGAGGATGAGGATGAGGAGGATGAGGAGGAGGAGGAGGAGCAGGAGGAGGAGGAGAGAGGAGGAGGAGGAGGAGGAGGAGGAGGAGGGGGAGGAGCGAGGAGGGAGAGAGTAAAAGGAGAGAGAGGATGAGAGGAGGAGCAGGAGCAGGAGAGGAGGAGGAGGAGGAGGAGGAGGAGCAGGAGGAGGAGGAGGAGGAGGCAGGAGGAGGAGGAGGAGGAGGAGGAGGAGGAGGAGGTAAAAGGAGGGAGAGGAAGGATTTTGAAGGATGGTGGCCGGACCCGCGGCGTGCGAGGCACAGGGGCCTGCGCGCCCCCGCGGCGGGGGTGACCTACCCCAGCTCCCTGCCGCTCCAACCACGTCTAGGAGGCCGACACGTTCCTGGAGGCCCCGCATGTGTGCGGGACTCGGGGAAGCCTCCTCCTCCTCCTCCTCTCTCCTCCTCCTCCTCTTCCTTTCTTCTTTTCCCTCCTTTTTTCCTTCTCTCCCCCTCCCCCCTCCTCATCCTCATCCCACCTCTCCTCCGCCCTCATCTCCTCCTTCCCTCGTCCCACTTCCCCCCTACCTCCCTCCTTCTCTCCTCCCTCGCCCCCCTTCTCCCCTCTCCCCTCCTACCCTCCTCCCCCTTTTCCCTCCTCCCCCTTCCCTCTTCCCTCCTCCCCCCCCTCCTCATCCTTCCCTCCTCCCTCCCTCCTCCCTCGCTTCCTTCCCTCGCCCGCCGCGCCGCGGAAGACGGTCGCTGAGGCGACGGTCTTGTCTCCTCCTCCGCCTCCTCCGCATCTCCGCCTCCTACTCCCTCCTCTCCTCCTCCTCCTCCTCCCCCTCCTCCTCCTCCTCCTTCTCCTCCTCCCCAGTCCATCCTCCTCCTCCTCTCGCCTCGCACAGGGTGCCCTGCCCTCGTGCGGGGCCAGGCAGACATGCAGTCGCCCTGGGACCGCTTCGAGGCCCCGAGATGGCCACGAGATGGCCAGAGAGAGCCCCCGTAGGGGCTCAGGATCGCCCCGGGGCGGGCGGCCCCAGGAGCCGCCCAAGAGCGGCCTGGGCGGCTGCGAAGATGACCGCGAGGGCGGCGCGAGCGCGCGAAGGTACAGTATGTTCGCGTCGTGTCGGTTGGCGGCGACGCCGCCGCCGGCTTTCAACGTTGGATGCTGGCGGCGTCCCAGAATGGGCCGATGTTGAACGAGCGGACGTTTTCGGGAACGGCCGGTCGTTCAAGGTTGAACGATTCCCGCGACGTCAGGAACCAACGCCGGGGTGGACACGATACGAACCTGGCGGGACCTCGCGCCGCGCATCGCGGGGCGCGTTGCGCGAAGTTGGGTGACCTTCGGTCGGGAGCGCGTTGCACCGCTGGTTCTGGCCAACCACGCCTCGGCGCGACACGCTGATGATCACGCCCCCACCTCCGAGCGCCAACGCCCCGAGCCTCTCCCAGCCTCCCGCCCCGCGGAGAAGGGCGACACGCTGTCCGCTCGCAGCGAACATCTCGCTGGTCGCCAGGGCCGCTGCCGGAGCACGGTGAATCAGGGCTGCACGGATAGGTGGCGACATCCGAACCCTACCCCGCCAGGGGGAGGGGGAGGAGAATGAGGAGGAGGAGGAGGAGGAGGAGGAGGAGGAGGAGGAGGAGGAGGAGGAGGAGGAGGAGGAGGAGGAGGAGGAGGAGGAGGAGGAGGAGGAGGAGGAGGAGGAGGAGATGGAGGAGGAGACGGAGACGGAGACGGAGACGGGGACGGAGACGGAGGAGGAGACGAAGACGGAGACGGAGACGGAGATGGAGGAGGAGGAGGAGGAGGAGGAGGAGGAGGAGGAGGCGGAGGCGGAGAAGGAGGAGGGGGAGGAGGAGGAGAAGGCGGAGGAGGAGGAGGAGGAGGACCAGCGGAAAGCCAAGAGTCATCAACGATGTTGGAATTAACCCTTCCTCCAAGCTCCTTCTTCATAGGCCCCATACAACGGTTCATTTCCGAGGGAACTGCCTCGTTGGAAGACAACAGTTTTAAGATCCTGAAGCGGGCCAAAACATACTTCTCGGGATTTTGACGCCGCGTATCAACCTGACTGCTGCGTCTTGACGATCCAGAGTTGTGCCAGAACGCCATCTTGGACTTCAACATCACGAGTCAACATAACTGTTGCGCCCGCGTAATTCCAGAATCCTTCCAACACACCATGCCTGGTACGTTGATAATGGGAATATGTGAAACACATAATGTGCGCGGCGCTAAGGCGAGAGCCACATTTTGAAAAGGAGCCGCCCTCAATCCATGATGCTCTTGAATCTTTTAAAACGAATATACGCGGCGCTAAGGCGATAACCACATTTTGAAAACGACCCGCCCTCAATCCGTGAAGCTCTTGCAAATACTAATGAATAATGCGCGCGGTGCTAAGGCGAGAACCACATTTTGAAAAGGACCCGCCCTAAATCCGTCAAGCTCTTGCAATTTTTGTCAGACGAAGGTGGGTGCGCGACGCTAGGGCGAGAGCCACATTGTGAAAATCACCCGCCCTCCATCTGTGAAGCGCTGGCCACTTACTAGGCTTCAGAGTCATAAGTGGTGAGGAAGTCTCATGCGAAACGCCCGGCCCGCCCTAAAAACTGGCCTCGGGGTGTGACAGGGAGGAGTTATTCATGAGGAGAAGGAATGGAGGAGGAGGAGGAGGAGGAGGAAGAGGAAGAGGAAGAGGAATAATCATATGAAGAAGAATAAGAATATTATTGATAATCATAAAACGATCCATACACATAGTGATAATAATCATGAGTATCATGATACTAAGGAGAAGACGCATACTAATAAGAAATACGCAGACGAATACGAACACTAATAATAATAATAGTAGTAGTAACAATACTAATACTAATGCTAGTAGTAGGAACACTAATGATCATTGCATGCAGAACGATTCTACCAAACAAATTCAGAATACACATCATAAAAACAATACATATATTCATACTACTAATAACAAGAGGAAGACGAATACTAATAATACTACCAATCATACTAGTAATAAGAAGAATAATGCTGATACTGATAATGAGAATAAGACGAGTACTATTAATCATATTAACAATACTAAACATTATACTAATAAGAATAATAGTAGTAAGAGAAGAACATAAGACGCATAATAATAATACTATGACTAATACTAACAATAATAATAATACTACTACTAATAATAAGAAGAATAATAATAATAACAAGAATAATAATAAGAATAATCAGAATAATAATAATAAGAAGAATGAGAAGCATAATAATAAGAATAATAAGACTAATAATAATACTAAGAAGAAGCATAAGAACAATAATAATAAGAATAAGAAGAATAATACTAAGAAGAAGAATAATAAGAGGAATAATAATACTAATAAGAAGAATAATAAGAGTAATAAGACTAACAATAAGAAGAATAATGATAGTAATACGAAGAATACGACTATTAACAATAATAAGAATATTAATAATAGTAATAATGAGAAGAAACATAAGAATAATAATAATAAGAAGACGAATAAGAAGAATAATACTAATAATAAGAAGAAGAAGAAGAGGAGGAGGAGGAGGAGGACTAGGAGGGTGGGGGGCGAGGGGGCAGGGGGAAGGGGAAGGTGGGGGGAGGGGGAGTGGGAGAAGGAAGGGGGAGGGAGGGGGAGGGGGAGGGGGGGGAGGGGAGGAGGAGGAGGAGGAGGAGGAGGAGGAGGAGGAGGAGGAGGAGAGGAGGAGGAGGAGGAGGAGGAGGAGCAGGAAGAGGACACCCGCGCGCGCGGCTTCTGCGAGGCATCATCGTCATGACCGTGGTGCCCGGCAGCCCGGCGGAGAAGGCGCGGCCCCCGCCGGCGGCTGGTGGGCGCGCTTTTGGCTGCCACTGCTGGCGCCCTCCTCCTCTTCGCCTCGACTCCTCTTCCTCCTCCTCCTCCTCCTCCTCCTCCTGTCCTCCTCCTCCTCCTCCTCCTCCTCCTCCTCGTCCTGCTCCCCTTCTCGCTCTCCCATCCTCGCTCCTCCTCGCTTCTTCCGCCTCGCTCCTCCTTTGGATCCTCCATCCTCCTCCTCCTCCTCGTCCCCCCGCCCCTCGTCCCTCCTGCTGCTCCTCCGCTCCTCCTCCTGCTCCTCCTCCTTCCTCCTCCTCCTTCTCTTCCGGTTCCTCTTCTGTTCGATGTATCATTTTTTTATTATGCTTCTTCTTCTCCTCCCTCTTCTTCTTCTCGTCGTCCTTCTAATCTTCTACTTCTTCTCTACCTCCTCCTTCTCCTTTTCCTCCTTTCCCCCTCCTTCTCCCCCTCCCCTCCTCCTCTCCTCCTCCTCTCCTCCTCCTCCTCCTCCTCCTCCTCCTCCTCCTTCCTCCTCCTCCTCCTCCTCCTCCTCTCCTCCTCCTCCTCCTCCTCCTCCTCCTCCTCCTCCTCCTCCTCCTCCTCCTCCTCCTCTCCTCCTCCTCTCTCCTCGCCCAGCGTCCGCGCTGCCCTGCCCGCGCAGACCGTCGCCTCAGGCGACCGTCTTCCGCGGGCGGCGGGCCGAGGGAAGGAAGAGAGGGAGGAGGGAGGGAGGAGGGGAAGGATGGAGGAGGGGGGGGAGTAGGGAAGGAGGGGAAGGAGGGAGGAGGGGATAAGGGGGAGGAGGGGAGGAGGGGAGGAGCGGGGGAGGGGAGGAGGAAGGAGGGAGGAGGGGGGAAGTGGCGACGAGGGAAGGAGGAGGAGGAGGAGGAGGAGGAGGAGGAGGAGGAGGAGGAGGAGGAGGAGGAGGAGGAGGAGGAGAGGAGGAGGAGGAGCCTGGGGACGCAGTGTCCCTCCTTACGGCTACGAGGAGACCCCTCCCCTGCAGCACCAGACTGGGGCCCCGACGTCCCGCCTTTGAGGGCCTTCTGGGCCGCCAAGACAGCCTTCGGAGCACCTTGGGGGCAGGGGTGAAGACCTCGGGAAATACGCGCAAGGTTCTCCTTCCCCTTGGCGCGATGGCTGGCACGGCTGGCACAGGTGTCCGCAGCCCGTCGAGGCCGTGCTGGCGCAGACGGAGCAGAAAAGCAGAGAAAGCCCGGGCCGGGCATGCGAACGGTGCCGGACCCTGGGCCGCCGAAGCACCCTCGGATAGGCAAAACCTCCCCCCAGGAGCGGGGGAGGGGGAGGAGGAGGAGGAGGAGGAGGGGGAGGATGAGGATGAGGATGAGGATGAGGATGAGGATGAGGATGAGGATGAGGAGGAGGAGGAGGAGGGGAGGAGGAGGAGGAGGAGGAGGAGGAGGAGGAGGAGGAGGAGGAGGAGGAGGAGGATGAAAGGGGAAGGAGGGGGGGACACAAACATCGGGGGCGGCGAAGAGGGGGGTGATGACTATGTGGGGGGTGGATATCATGGCGGGGGCCACGATACTTGCACAGATTGCATGGCGCTTCTTCTTATTCCATTGTGTCCCTGGCCCCCCGCTGGGCCGCGCACGTGCCGCCGGTCATGATTTGTGCCCCCCCCCCCCCCCCCTCTTGGACGCCCCCCTCTTGGCCGCCCCCGAAAACAGTGTCAGCGGCGCCCAGGACCTGGGCGGACACGAGAAGTTTGCGGCAACACTTGCAAAGCCAGCGACCCTGGACCCTGTCCCCGAGTGCTGACTTCGATGAAGCGCAATGTGGAGACGAGTCTGGGTCGGCGGACGGGTGCGCTCGACGCGGTCTAATTTCCAAGGATTTCGGGAAATCGTGTCCGTGAGTGCCCGACACGCCTGGCGTCTAACAAAGGCAGCGATGACTGTCCATTCGTCGGTCCGAGGCTCACTGCCGACGATGCATCGAGACGCCCTGCGGGCCGCGTCCCCGGCCGCTTTATCGGCGCACATGTTGCCCGCGGCAACATACTGAAGACCTTCGCGCTCGATGCGTTTAACATGATCGTCGAGGTGTCTCGGGCCCCAGACAATGTCATCAGCTGGGGCCGATCCTCTAGCTGACAGGGCGAGCAACTCCGCCCTAGGTGCAGTCTGCCTGAGCCCCCGCAGGCTGCCGACGATGATGGCAGCTGGCGTCCACGACCCCCCAGCTGGCCGCAGTGCGACCGCAGCAGCTCCGACCCGGCGCCGACGAAGGTCCGCCAGACCCGTCGCCAAAGACGTGCATTACTTGGTGGCGCTCGATCCTGCACTCGTCGAGTGGACCCCGTAGGCCTCGACCCAGTCGGCCCGACATTCGTCGAAGATCGGCGTCGTCAGCTCGGAAGGGCGCGCACCTCGAAACCACGGCGCAGGATCCTGCTCCCAACCAGCACGAGCGCGACCAACCAGCCATTCGCTGGCGTCAGCATCTGCATGGCCCATGTTGCACGGGCAGGTCCAAATTCGGCGAAGCAGCGTCTCCTGCTCTGATCGACACCGCTGGCACGGCACCTCCGAATCACGTCGCGCCTGCTGCTGACGTTCGTGGGTCTACTGGCCGCCGCTGACCACGACGACGGTCTGCGCCCGCAGGTCGAAGTCATCATTGGCCGCGTGCCTCTGGAGCTCTCGCTGCGCGTGCATCATGTCGGCGCCGTTGACGAGGCTGTCGCCGACAGGCCGCCGGTCAGCGCGCTGCCGCGTGCGACGACAGAAGGCGCCGACCATGTCCCCGAGCAGCTCGGAGGCGTCGGCGGCAGCAAACCCGGCGTCATCGGGCCCAGGGATGAGCCACTCGTCCAGTGAATCGGACCCTGTGGGTCGAACCCGCCACCGACTCAGGGCGCCGGTCGGTGTCCAGCAGCGCGGCGACGTCGGCGGCAGCTGGCCCGCTGACGCGACGCCGCCGACGGGGCCCCGCCCGAGTGAGTGCAGCCGGCGGTCGGGGCCACGCGCGTCGCGTCGGACGCGCGCGTGGATGTCGGGTCGGGCCCGCCGCGGCTCCTGCCATTGGCTGACCGCCTGCCGCCTGAGCTCCAGCCCTGGGCCCCGCGGCCCGTAGGGGGCGGCCCGCGTCGAAGTCGGGCAGCGGCTGGGGCCCTTGCCGACGGCAGCCGCCGCGGCGGCGCGGCGCAGCTCCAGCAAGGGCGGCGGCGTCGAGCCGGCGGCCGGGTGGCCGTAGGTCGCCTGCGGCTGCGCGCCAGCCGCCCAGAGCACCTCGGCGATCTTCGCCATGCGGGCCTCTTTCCGCGCCCGCAGGGTCCTGGCGAGGCGCCCTCTAGCAGCGTGGAAGCGCCCCTTGGCGCGCCGCTTGCGCCGCCGCCGCCGGCGCGCCGCGTCCACGCCCAGGTCGACCGCCTGCGGGCCGAGCGATGTCGGAGCGCCCGGCCGTCCCAGCCCAGCAGCCAGCGACCGCCCCCGGGGCAAAGTCGGAGCACGCCTGGGCCGACTTGCCGGGCGCGGCGAGGCCAGCCTGGTCGAGGCCTTCCTTGAGCGACAGCTGACCTGTAGATGTCAGACTTGACCATCTGGCGGGCCCCGACGGCCCTGGGCACTGCGTCGTCGACGAACGCCCCCAGCTGGGTTCGATGCCGACGACCGAGCCAGGCGCGTTGACGGAGGTGGCGGGGACTTGCGAACAGCTGAACCCCCATGGTCGCGACGATGGCGGGGAAGTCCCATTGCGCGGCTGCGGCCAACGTGCGGACGAAGGATATCGAGTCGTAGAGCTTCTCGATGTCGAGGAGAGGGGTGGCCGTGGCGCAGCTGTTCTCGACGTCGCACTCGTCCATGCAAGAGCGGCGTGCAGCAGGGCGAAGAGCTGGCGACCCTCGGATGGCCGTGTCCCACCACTCGGCCTGCGAGTCGCTCCATTCGTCCGTCGCCGCTGCTCGGATCTTCGACCGCAGTTTGCAAGGCGTGGGCAGCGTGCCGATGATCCTGTTGCCTCCAGATCGTTTGGGAATGGCGCAGCCAATCACCGCCGACACCAGCCGCGGCCATGCCCCCTCCGCCTCGCAGGATATGAGGGGCCCCGCCAAGTCCTCAACCCTCTGATCGGGGCCGAGGTTGTCAATGCCGCGAGCCCCGCCCGAGCTCGCGCGGCGCTAGCCGTCGCGGATCTGGTCGCGACGGATGGGCTCCAGGTCCTTCTGTGCGCGGCGCAGGGTCTCGTTGAGCGCGGCCGTGAGCTCCGCTTGGTCGAAGGTGGAGTCCTTCCACGCGCGCTCCCACTGCAACGTCTCCTGCTCCATGATGGTGTCGGGGTGGGCAACCGACCGGGCGGCCGCGTCGCCGTCGGCGCCCGCCCCGAGACGTTGGGTCTCCAGCTGCTCGACGTCGGGCTCCTTAACATGACGATGGGCAATCCCAGGTTTGTTCTTCCGGGATTCGTTGGCCCACCGTATGCAACCGTTCCGAGCGCGCTGGGGGCCCGACCCACTATCCTGAGACACCGCCAGTCGGTGACCGCCGACAGAACCTTGACGTCCTCGAGGCATGGCGATGTCTCATATAGGAAGATTCGGGCGAGCACTCGCCACTCGTTGGCCTCCTGCGCGAGGCGCTGGCCGAATTTCTGCTGGTGGTTGCCCTCCGCTTCTCGGGCCCGAAGGAGAGGGGCGGCCTGGGCAGCGCGCGCGCGTTGCTGTTGGAGGTTGGCGACGTTCGCCAGCAGAGCGAAGATGCGGACCCTCTGCGTGCTTGGCGACAGCCAGCCGTCCAGGACGGGGTCCAGTAGCTGTGCGCGGCCAGGGGTGGGCTTCATCCCGCGCTCCTCGGTGGCGCGCCCTTAGCCCCGCTCTCTGATGGCGGCCGCGCTGCGCTCGTCGACCCTCTCGGCGCTGATCAGCGCGTCCTCGAGGGTGCGGGCCCGCTGCGCGTGGAGCTTCGAGGCGCGGTCGGTGGCCGGCGGGGATCGGGGGGGCAATGAGTGGTCCTGCGTTGCAGGGCGCTGGGCACGAGGCCGCTGTCCACGAACGGCATCAGCGCAATGAGGCCGGAGATCTGGGTCCAATGCGTGCTCGACGTCGCCGGCCATGGGCGCCGTGCATGGGTCGCCCGTAATGTGCTGCGAAAGCAGCGCGCCAGACCCACCTCCAGGCTTGACGTATCCTTGTGGTGACGTACGGGAGGAGTCGGGATCTGGCGAGCCATGGCGGACCTCAGGATCTCCGCTGGCGGTCGCGCCAGCCTGTCCTTCCCCCGCCCCCCCCCCCCTTGACGGCGCAGGGCGTGGCCGTCCGTCCCTCTGTCCTCCTTGTCCCTGTCGGTGAAGGTGGGCCTGCAGCGCGCCGCGTGAACTAGCTGCTGCAGGGGTCGAAAGGCAGACAGCGCCACCCTGTCTCTGCTCGAGTCCCTCGACCATCTCGGCGGTGGCAACGGTGGCGCTGCTGCTCGGGGCAGTCTCTCCAATTGCTCGGGTGGTGAGAGGGTGATCGTGGCTGCCTTCGTTCTCGAACAAAATCCCGAAGCCGCCGTCGAGGTCATCGTCAATCTCGCACGCCGGGTCTAGATCGGCATCCAGGGTGGTGACGTGGGCCGCCGCGGCCGAAGCCGCGGCGCGGGGCGCCGACGTGGGCTCCTGTGGCGAGGCAGATCAGGGGCCCAGCTCCCCGCGTCAATCCATTTGAGGCCAGTAGCGCTGCGCCGCCGACTTTTCTGGGGAGCCGTGTAGTCAGGCAGCGGGATGACTGGCGACATGTCCTGCTCTGTGCGCTCGGGTCCGCCGATGGAGGCGCCTCCATCAGCGTCGGCAGGTTCGGAATGGAGCGCGTCGTGAGCTGCGGGAAGTCCCTCGGGCAGTTCCTTCGCGCCGCTTGCGCGCCAGCTCCGCGAGCT
Organism: Prorocentrum cordatum; assembly: GCA_963575745.1. NCBI lineage: Eukaryota > Dinophyceae > Prorocentrales > Prorocentraceae > Prorocentrum > Prorocentrum cordatum. The sequence continues at coordinate 14,390 of CAUYUJ010009970.1, forward strand.
TGCGCTGGCGGCGACTGCCGGGGTCTACCGTCGCCTTGGCGGGCTGCGCATGGGCAGCGCGGTCGGCGGAACCAGAGCTTGAGGGTGCCAGCGGCGGTGGCTGGACGTGAACTCGAGCACCGGGCCGCCATGCGCGCGCCGCGGAACGTTGCGCTCGGCGCTGACCTTCACATGCTCACTGTGCCCCGCCGAGGCGAGCACGTAGTCATACATCCTACCCTTCCCTTTGTCGCACGTGGCCTTCGCGTTGTGGGGCGTGGTGATGTTGGCGCCGAAGCGCGGCAGCCAGTCGGTGTCGTCCTAGTCGTGTGGCTCGGCGTTCCAGTCGGCGACGATGACGAACGGGTCCTTGATGAGCGACAGGAAGGCGGCCATCGATGCAAGCCTCTGCTGGCTGGCCCCCCGAAAACGAAATCCTGGAACCAGGTGGGCCAGCGCCACGACAGTTCCCCTGTTGCAGATGCCAAGTCATCGGGATAATACCGGAAAAGGGTGGCGGCTGATTTGCAGCATGGCTGGCACGGCGATATCCCTCGAACGTTGTGGTGACCAGAGTCTTCTTGGCCGCCAGCATCTCGCCTCTTGTGAATCCCTTGACCGATTGGCCCGGC
>CAUYUJ010009970.1:20000-31027 GCA_963575745.1 Prorocentrum cordatum
GTGGGTGCTGTGCTCGTGACAGCACTCGCCATGGCCGCCTGCAGGCCGGGTGCCAGAGCCTCCGCCAGGATGCGCCCCTGCCGCGCGAATTCCTCGTCCCTCTTCTCGGCCTCCTTGGTCCTCACGTACTCGCGGTACGACGGGTCCTTCTTCCACATGATGCGCTCCGCCAGTTTCAGCTGCTTGTCCGAGTCGTAGGACGACGAGGATGTAGAAGACGACGACCTGGGTCTCTTCTTGTCCTTCTTGCTCTTCTTGTGCTTGCGACGGCTCCGATTGCGTCCGCCATCTCTCGAGTCTTGGTGTTGGTCAGGTTTGACCCACGGCCACCGATACTGATCTCCTCCAGGTCCGTTCCTCTGGTCGAAGCCCTGGCCACGGCCACCGCCTTCTTTGCTGCCGCCTCCCATCGCCCCAAGGGAAGGCAGGAACAGCTTGCCCCACGAGCGCAGTGCCCGCCTAGCGAGCCGCACGGTTGGGGACGGAGGCAACGAATGAGATAATGCACGCACAACCTCGAAGGGATAAAACAACTTGATAAGCTCGATAAATAACTCCATGCTGCAAACATACAAGGCTCCCGTCGGTAACTCCAGAGCCACCCCTCTCGCGATTTTGCCCAGGAAGACTCCCCGAAGGCGTGTAAACGGTACAGGTAGATGGTCCAGGTAGGGCAAGAACGCTGATGAATGAGATGATGACGAGCCCGCCAACCATTGCCGATTCTGGTTTTTCAGCGTCCACTGGATGCACTGGTGGCCCAGGTGGATCTCAAGGCCAAGCCAGGTCACGCTTCTGGAGCTGGCACTGCTTAGGACAACGACGCTGATAGGCTCCCTGAAAGTCGCCCGCAGACAACGAACCATACACGTCGGACACAAACGATACGAGAACGACAGGATATCATCAACATACCTTACCCATGCAAACACAGATAGAACGTCTGGTCCAGTAAAACACCATCCCTCAGAATCGAGTTCGTGGGGATCTTCCAGGACGCTAGCTTCTTCATCACCCAACTGGACTGCTACAGCTGCTGAACTCATCACCCCTCCAATACATGAACCCAGCATCCCGACAACGACCTCCCCCACGCATGCTAAACTTATCATGGTAGAGGGTTTCAGGGCGTAGCCAAGCTGAGCTAAATATAGGACCCACCAGGCGCGATTCCACCGAGAGGGACCGATGCGGGTGACGCATTTGCGCCCCCGTTGGACCATCACTGAGTCAGCTTTCCACCGTTCCTGAAATCTCTTGGCAGTTCTCCCCCATGCGCTCATGACCGACTCACCCTTGCACGCCTCGAGCGCCTGATCTACGTCTACGGCGGCACAGGATAGGCCATCCAACTTGGCCCCGCAGCATTCACATGGCCACGCGCAGCTCCCCTCGTCCGCGATGGTCCGTTCAGGGGGAGTGAGGTGGTTCAGGGTCTCCCTCAGCGCGGGGACGACGTCGTCCATGCTGAAGACTTCCCTGGGGCGGCCCGTGCCAGCGACGACCGCGCGCACGGCGCGCCCCATGGTCCTCCAGCCCTTCGCGAACGGGGTGCCCGCCATGTCCACGACGCGGCGGACGCAGGAGTGGCCCGCCTTGGTGCAGAGGTGGCCGCCCTGCGGGTGCCAGCACTTGCTCTTGACGAAGGCGAAGACCTGCGGGATGCGGGAGGCCACTTGCCGAGCTCGTCGTCGGAGAAAATCTGGAAGACCAAGGATGGCTCGTGCCTCCGCCCATACTAGGCATGCCGATGGGCACATCTCGGGTCGAAAGCGCCACGCCTCTGTGTCCTTAGCCATGCCGAGCAGGAGGTGCGAGGCGTACTCCTCAGTCGAGGTGCTCCATGCTCGGGTGTGGAGTCTATCATCATGGAGGAAAGTAGTCGATGAACTCAAAGATATAGCCATACGTGTCTCTTCCTTGAGCCGAGCCTTGGGTGCTGCAGGACAGACTTGGCGGGATAGTAGGTTATCCAATGTTGCACGACACCGTCGTTGTACTCTGGGATGAAGACGCGGTTGTGAACACCAAAAATGCATAGCTTTCAGGACTGTTCTCTCGATCCGTCGTGCTGTCGGCCACCGTTTCAACCTCCATGGAGCGCCATGCGCCACCAAAGAAGGAAGTTGGGCCCATCGTCCTAGATCTGAAACGTTTGATTCGGATACCCAAGCCTTTGGTAGATCTCGGAGAACTTGTTTTCCATTCAGGCGCTGGACCCAGGTCTGATCCTTTTGATAACATACTTTAATGTGTTTCTGGAGCCGCGATCTCGCTGGTGCCACTCGCATTTCCTGTAGGGGTGACCATGCAAGCTTCTTGACCACATTCTTATGCTTCCGCAGAAAGTTTGGTATTAAAATTGGACGCAGTTGCAAAGGTGGGAGCCGTGCTCGTCGAAGATGCCATTCAATATTTCGTCGAGCTGCGAGTTGTCGGCCCATCCCCTTCACATACTTTGTCAAAGAGCCCCCTGCGCGATATAGAACGGAGGCAGCTCGAGCTCGATCCCACTCTGGTGGAAACTCGAACCGTGGTTTTGCCGAGGCGACGAAAGCAAGGAATCAATTTGTCCACTGCGGTTGTAAGATGGATAGTGGGCCATGCTCCCCTGGCGTAAGTAAAATATGTAGCTGCACTCGTTGATACAAGGTCCTCCACGGACCCCAACTCTCAGAAATGCACTTCACCTCATCCTCACTCTTGAGCTTCTTAGCAAACGCATTCTGCACTGGGTGTGCGAGCCAGGCTGATGACACCGACGCTGTAGCACGAAACCTCTTGTGGGGTCGTCTTCGTCGGACGGGTGGCTTGAGGCGAAGAGGATCCGCCTGCTGGGTCATGGCACGTAGCTGCGCCACATCAAGACCATTGCACGGTGGGTCCAGCATGCCAATGAGGCTAGACTCCATGGCCAGGGCTCGCACCTCAGACTCGAAGTGATACACTGGTAGGTAAGCCACTGATCCCAGCGACTCCCGTTGTAAACGATGCCGTGCCATCTTCCCATCACGTGTGGCTGGTAGTCGGAGCGCCCGAAGATGTTCCATCGCACGGGCCGCGACACCTGAGGGAATCCCCGAGCGACGTTGGCCATTGCACTTGCCGATATAGAAACCAGAGTGCGCAAACAGGACGTAGATGTAGGTAACACTCTTGGGCTCGAGGATGTCTGCGTGGACTCCCTTGATGTAGTCCGTGTTCTTCTGCTGGACTGCGGCCTGGACAAGCGGGGGTAATGCAGGCCAGACACGTCGAGCCCAAGACATCGGTCGGCGCCGTGCATGAGCTTTGTGAAGAAACGCCATCCCGAGCGTCGACCAAACCACCGCGAGGTTCTCCCCCTGGCCCGTAGTATTACGGCCTGCTACCTGCTGGGGGCCCGCGATCTGGTCTGCTAACTCAGCGACGGCAAGCGACCAGGACGGGATATCATTCTGCTGCAATCTGCCAATCGCCCATCCAGATACCTGAGCTCCAGCTCCACGTCCAGGGTGAAGGAGAGCTGCTCGAACTTGTTCGACTTGGTCCTGCGACCACCGGCCGTGGTGGGAGGGACGTGCCCACGGTAGCCTGACTGGCATCTGGAACTTCGCCACGGATTGCTCTGGCGTGCCTGGTGTTTTCTGCGAGGGGTCGGGTGGAAGGGCGCCGATGCAGCACGTCCGTTCTGCTGCCACCTGTGCTCAAGCTTGAAGGGTGTTCGATATGCCCGGGCTTCGCAGGCTTCTCGCCCGAGTTGCCCTGCTTTTCAGCACTGTCTCTTAGGTTCTCGCGGCATATTGGTGGCGATCCCACCCGTGCCCCGCGGCGCCGGCTTGCCCCAGCTGCCCTGGGTTGAGCTGCCCGGCGCGCCCGGCGAGCCTCGCCTGCCCGCAGTGCCCGACCTTGCATTGCCCGACGTGCCCCTTGCAGGCCGGCGCTGGCGCCGGCGGAGAGGATCCGCCGCCCCCGTTTGGGGCATCAGCGGGCCCTCCTCCTCCGCCGCCTCCGGTGGCGACCCCGCCTCCCGCAGCAGACGGAGCGCCTGCGCCGGGGCCGGCGCGGGGCGAGCCAACGGCCGAGGCGGGCTCGACGCGTTCGGGCTGGGGCGAGGGGCTCTTCGACCTCGTGACGCTCGGGCTCCACTTCTTCTTCGTGGCGCTGCAGGTGCTGTGGTTCGCCATCGGCCGTGGGGCTCGCCGAGTCGTCGGGAGGCTGACGAAGCCGAAGGCTCCAGCTCTGGAGAATGGCCGCGCCCCCGGCGCACGTCAAGGAGTGGGCGTTGGTGCTATGCGCCGGCGGGCCGCGCTGGCACCAGCGGAGGATCTGGGGCCATCTAGCGCCTCCACAGGCGGGTCAGAGGGACGCCGACTTCTACTTGATCAGTACGCCTGATCATGACGTGTACGAGGAGGACTACAGTCGTGACAGCCAGGACGTGCTGGCCATCCGCTTCACTGACGGCCGACGCGATCTGGCGGGGCTGGACGCCAACCAGGTGCACAGGTTCCGCCGGGCGCTCACGCCCGCCCAGACGGCCGCCATTCGCGTCGCCCTGGGCCAGGTCGGGGACGAGACTTACCTGGCCCGGGAAAGGGCGGCAGGTCGGCCCGGTGTGCTGCCCGCCTCAGGCTCGTGGGAGGCCTTCGACTTCACGTTGGCCGCGGCGCCTGGGCCGAGGGCTGCGGCTGCGGCCGGCGGCCACGGCGCGGGGGGCGATGCCCCTGCGGCGGCTGGCCTTGCTGGCGTAGCGCTGGCCCGGGGGCCGGGCCTCGGCGGCGGCGTCGGCGCGGGGGCGGCGGCCGCAGCCGCGGCGGCGCCGCCGGCTGGAGCTGCTCCCGCTGCCGGTCAGCAGGGGGCGGACGGCGTGGCCGCCTTGTTCGCGCCGCCGCCTGCGCCCGAGTGGGTCATGGTGGAGACCACCTCGGCGGGCGCGCGTGGCACGGTCGTGCAGCTGAACGGCTCGGAGAGGCTCGGCGGCGACGTGGGCGTCATGAGGGTGACTGAGGGCTGGATCTGCATCCGGCGGGTGTCGATCAACCTGGCGCTGTACGCCAGTGCTGAATCAGGCCACGACTGTCGTCTCCTCGGGCTCCCTCTTCAGGTCGACGGGCACCGCGAGCGCTTGCAGTTTCGTGATGCAGTAGCTCGCTTCACCGAGTCTGGGCTGGTTGGGTGGCCGCTCGAGGGCCCCAGGACGGTCGGCTGGTGCTGCGTGTTCATCGACCGCCGTCGTGGCGGGCCGCTGGAGCACTTCCACCAGTTCAAGAGCTACTATCACTTGACGAACGACGACTACGGGATCACCCACTACGAGAGCATCATGCGGATGATCGAGTTCCTGGCTTGCTGGGATCACGTGAACCTCCCCGACTTGGTCGGGGTGGAGGTGGCGATGAGGCAGGCGCAGCTGTACGAGTACATATACGCGATGGAGTCCGAGGGCTCGGTGGCCGGTGCAGCTGGCCCCGGTGAGGGCGAGAAGGACGGCAAGAAGAGTAAGGGCAGGGGTGGCGGCCGTGGCCGCGGCCTGTCGCGATTCGCCATCCTGGGCGAGGCCTCGGTCTTCACGGGCACGTCGAAGGAGGACGGGCGGATGATGGTCTGCCCGTCCTTGCTACATCATGTGGCAGCAATGGTGGAGAGGGACGCGGGCATCCTCAAGGCCTTACGGAAGGCGAAGGAGGAGCGCCGCGCCCTCTCCGGGGCATGAGTGCGCCGCCCGGCAGGAAGTCCCCCGACCTGCCCGGGATCCAGCAGGGGGCGGTGCCGTGTCTCCCCGGCGGCGCCGACAGTGTACATGGGGATCTCCGCCCCGTCCCTCGAGATGGTCGCCAGCGCGACATATTCCCGATTCCTCTTCGTCCCTCTTCATGCTTTTCTCCGACCACTCGCCAGAGCGCTTCGACCCATGCTCGGACTGCTGAGCGACGGCTTCATCGTCGCCGACACCGGGAGAAAACTGTGGACGAGCTTATCGGCGTCCTCAATGAGATGTACCTCGGGTCGGAGGGCTCGGCTGGCCTACCACGGCGGAGTTCTGGCCAGCCGCCGCTTGCAGTCCACGCCGAGGTCTACCAGGAGCTCGAGGCCGCCGTGAAGCGGTTCGGTGAGCCTCCTGAGGACCTCGACGGCCCGGGAGCCCTTGCGGAGCTCCGGGCGTCGCAGGCGTACCAGGGGGAGGCCTTGGCGCTTGCTCCGGTCGGTTTCGACAACGTCGACCGCATCTCCCTGCCCGCCGCCTCGACGTCTCCGAAGTCGCTCGAGAGCTCGGCGGGCGATGTGGGCCGGAAGATTGCCGACCGTCTTCATGAATTGGAACTTCCCCGAGAGCTGGGGTTGGAGCGTGTGAGAACCGACGGCCCACGACGTTTGTATGTGGATCCTAACCTTCGTAACCCAAAGCTCTATAAGCGGGTGCTGCAGCGGCTGGTGGACGCCAACTTGATCAGCTTCCACTCGTCGTGCGAGTGCTCCGTCGGGCTTTTCTTCGTGCACAAGAAATCGGGCGACCTTCGGATGATTCTGGACGGGCGCTTCGCTTCCCTTCGTTTTGGTACTGCTGACAAAGTTGAGCTGGCCTCGGGCGCGGCGTTTAGTCAGATTGCTGTTGATGGGGGCGCTCCCATCGCTGTGGCAGGCGTGGATATTGCAGATGCTTTTTACAACATCCTGCTCCCAGCCTGGTTGCAAAAGTATTTCGGTCTCCCACCCGTTCGAGCAGGAGATTTCAACCTCGATCGTTTAGCTTGCGGGGCCCCCGTCAAGCCTCATCAGAAAGTTGTTCCTTGTTTCCGCTGCCCGCCGATGGGATGGAGCGTGAGTTTGTGGATCTGCCAGACCATCAACGAAACGATCAGTTCCCGAGTTCCTGGAGTCAGTTCACATAACCTCTTGGTAGACCGTAGGCCAGCTCCCGACCTCAGTAAGGGGTGCATTCACACAGAGTACGTTGACAACTTTGTCTCCCTCGCACGCACATGTCTGGAAGCAGGCAACGTGGCTAGAGCAGTCAATGTAGAACTCCAGCGGGTTGGTCTGCCCACGCACCCGGTGGAGGAGGGGATGGGCGGTCAGACTCTGGGCTGGGAGTTCGGGGGCGCGGGCGCGATCATCGGCTTGAACCCTCGACTTCGTTGGAGGCTCCGTCTAGGTATACAGCAGCTTCTAGACCAAGGCAAGTGTTCTGGAGATGCCCTAAGAAAGGTTGTGTCGCACTTTACCTCTCGCGGGCTTATCCGCCGGGAATTGCTTAGCGTGCTCGGGGCCGTGTACACCTTCATAGACACTGTAGGGCCTCGCGTGGTTCCCCTTTGGGCAACTGTTCGCCGTGGGCTTCGATGGTGCAAAGCCCTGGTGGTATTATGTTACAGGAACGCTGGACGCCCGGTTAGCAGTACTATATCGTGCGTGGACGCCTCGTGGTGGGGGGTCGGCATCACCGAGAAGGATGTGGAGCAGAGTGTCGCCGTCGAGCTGTCGTCGTATAACGAGCGGTGGAGGTTCGGGAAGGACTCGGAGAGATCGGTCGCGCCTCGGGAGTTCGACATCGGCAGATGGACGGATGAGGTCGAGGATCGTGGAGCCCCCGAAGGTCACCCTGGAGCCCCTGGCGCCCTACCTGGTACCATCAAGGTGTTCCCCAGGCCCCCGGAGGCTGAGTTCAAGAGCGCCCCGAGGAGTGTGTGGGGCGGGGCCTGGAAGCGGGTCCTGTCCAGACCCTGGGGCCGTGAGGAAGCTCAGGTGATTCTCGAAGGCCGAGCTCTCGTTTGTTGTCTCCGTCACCGTCTTCGAGCGGGGAGCAACTTCCGAAAGACACGCGTTATTCTGAACGACTCGATGGCCCCGCTGCTCGCTTTGCTCAAAGGACGGTCATCTTCGGCTCCCCTGCAGCGCATCTGCCGGCAGGTCGCGGCCCTCGCCCTTTGCAGTGGCTGCGGCGTTGCCTGGCGCTGGCTGCCGTCGGAGCACAACAGCGCGGACCCCGCCTCTCGGAATCGGCCCGGGCTGATCGCAGAGGCGGATCGGGGCGCGGCTCCTGATGGCTGGAGCCGCTCCGCTGCGCCTGGCAGCGGGAGGGCTCCCCCGGGCCCAGCGGGCCGCCTCGGCTGTGCGCCGCCGCCCGGCCTCGAGCCCCCGCCAGGGCTTGGCCGCGGGCCGCCCGGGCTCGGCGCGGGCCTCGGCGGCGAAGGAGAGCGACCGTCGAGCTGTACGCCGCCTTCAGAGGCGACAGCGGGTGGGCCGCGAGATTGTCTCGATCGTCGGGGAGACCGAGACCTTCCTGGAGACGGAGTCGGTGTCCGCGCCGACCCGGAGGGACTACCGGCGCCGTGCTCAGGCGTTCACGCGCTGGGCTCAGATGATGGCGCTGACGGTCTCCACTGCTGCGTCGCTGGACGCTGCCCTGGTCGTGTACTTCCACGAGCAGTTCCTGGAGGGCGGCGAGAGCACCGACGCGTGGAAGCTGTTCGCGGCGTTGTCGTTCCAGGGCTTCGACCTGGGCCTGAAGTACTCGGGCCTGCCGAGGGCCGTTCGGGCGGCGAAGGGGTGGAGGCGCCTGGCGCCGCCCAGGTCGAGGCTTCCGCCCCCATGGGCGGCGTGCTGTCTCGTCATCCGCGCGCTGGTGAGCGCCGGCGAGCCGACGGTCGCAGCCCTGACTGCGGTGGCGTTCGCCCTGTACTTGAGGCCGTCGGAGGCGTTGCTGCTGACCACCGACAACCTGGTCAAGCCGTCCGCGCTGCACGGTGGGCCTCAGGGCGTGTGGAGCGTGACCCTGCACCCTCGCGAGAGGGGGATCTCAAGCAAGACGGGCGTGTACGACGACTCCCTGCTGATCGACAGCCCCGCCTTCCCTTGGCTGCCCGGCCTGCTGCAGCGGCTGCTGGTGACCCGACCGTCGGGGCACCCCTTGTTCGGCGTGAGCTACAACGAGTGGAACGCGAAGTTCCAGGCGGCGACCCGGGCTGCAGGGCTGCAGTCGCTGGGGCCGGTGACTCTCCACCAGCTGAGACACGGCGGCGCGAGTCATGAGCTGCTGGTAAAGGCCCACGCGCAGGACGAGGTGAAGAAGCGAGGCCGTTGGGCCACCGATCAGGCCGTCAGGAGGTACGCCAAGGGAGGCCGCATCCAGGAGCAGCTGAACGCCCTCCCGGACGCGGTGCAGGCGCTGGCGCGGCGCGCGCTGGCCACAGTTGGCGACGTCCTCTGCGCGACCTGTCCGCCTTCGTCTCGGCCCAAGGCAGGCCCGTGATGCTGGAGGTCTTCTCTGGGAGTGGGAGGCTTTCCCACGCATGGAGGTTGTCGTTCAAAGGGTCATGTGCAGCATTCGAGTTCGACATAATTCACGATGCCAATGCAGATGCTCTCAGTCGCCGTGTTCAGTGTCTTATTCGAGGCTGGATCCGAGGGGGGCAGATATCCGCCGCGTGGATTGCTACGCCTTGCCAGTCGCTATCACGAGCGCGAAACAGGCCTGGAGGACCGCCACCACTTCGTGATGCTGAGTACCCCTTGGGCCTCCCTGATCGCCCCCCAGCTGACGCCCTGAAAATTAGCAGAGGTAATGCCCTCTCTCGTTTCAGCTTTGGCCTGTTTTCTTTGTGCCGAACCCTTCGGGTCCCCGTGGTTTTGGAAAACCCCGCGACCTCTTGGTTGTGGTCTCTGCCCGGGGCCCTTTCTCTGGCTCGCTCCGGGAATGTCCGGGACGTGGTCGTAGACTTCTGCGCTTTTGGAAAGCCCTGGCGCAAACGGACCAGGCTTCGACACTGTCACCTCGATCTCTCCAGGCTTGAGGAAGCCCGCTGCTTGGGTCGTGGAGTTTGTAGCTTTTCCCAGCGCCCCCACAAGGTTTTAGAAGGTAAAGATCCCTCAGGACGTTTCTGGACTCATATAGCGGAGCCCTACCCAGTAGACATGTGTAGGCAGATCGTGCAAGCATATAAGCAAGCTCTTCGAAAGCAGGCATTTCGAACGTTATCAAGATATGTGGCCTGACGGCCAGTTGAGTGTTTCGCAAGGTTTAAATTGTTGCTCGCTGTTTCGGTCTTGTGATCGGTTGGAGGCCTTCACCCCAAAAGTCGGATAGGAGGCCTCTCTGCAGTTGGCTCCGGGCCAAGATCACACAGACATGTATTCTGGTTTGCCTCTGGAGAAACAAGAAATATATGAGGGCTGGCGCCCGCGAGCCCGCCAAAGCATAGATTGCTCTGGCGTGCCTGGTGTTCTCTGCGAGGGGTCGGGTGGAAGGGCGCCGATGCAGCACGTCCGTTCTGCTGCCACCTGTGCTCAAGCTTCCCGCCCATCGCTCCTGTTCAGTCGCCCCAACCCTTTAAGTTGGAGCAGTTTGTTCAATTGCACGGTCTTGTGATCGGTTGGAGGCCTTCACCCCCAAAGTCGGATAGGAGGCCTCTCTGCAGTTGGCTCCGGGCCAAGATCACGCAGACATGTATTCTGGTCTGCCTCTGGAGAAACAAGAAATATATGAGGGCTGGCGCCCGCGAGCCCGCCAAAGCATAGAAATATGTATTGAGCCCTGCACGACCGTGGAACTGCGTTCGGCCACGTGCAGGTGGAAGATGATTCTCTTGTGGCGATAACTCTTGTTATCATCTCATGCGGCTGACTGGCATGGCACCGAGCTGCGACAGACTGGAGCGTGCGTGCGTCTGCGAACTCCACACTCAGCCTACTCGGCTACGGACAAACGTGATGATGATGATGATGATGATGATGATGATGATTATGATGATGATACTGATGCTGATGATGCTGCTGATGATGATGGTGATAATGATTATGACGATTATGACGATGATGATGGTGATGATGATGATGCTGCTGATGATGATGATGCTAACGATGCGAATAATGCTAATGATGATGATGGTTATGATAATTATGCTGCTGCTGATGATGATGATCATGATCATGCTGATGCTGATGATGATGCTGATGCTGATGCTGATGATGATGATGATGCTGATGATTCTGATGATGATAATGATGCTGATGATAATAATAATGATGATGATGATTTTGATGATGAC
>CAUYUJ010009971.1:0-31026 GCA_963575745.1 Prorocentrum cordatum
CTCCTCCTCCTCCTCCTCCTCCTCCTCCTCCTCCTCCTCCTCCTCCTCCCCCTGCTCCTCTTCTCCCTCCCTGGCTCCTCCCTCCCGCCGCCCCACCAGGAGGCCGCCTAGGAGTCGTCGCGGCCTGCGGCTGAGGAGGGGCACCTACCGAGGCCCCCGCGATCCCCCAGGTCGTCGTCGTCGTCGTCGTCGTCGTCGTCGTCGTCGTCGTCGTCGTCGTCGTCGTCGTCGTCGTCGTCTTCGTCGTCGTCGTCGTCGTCGTCGTCGTCGTCTTCGGGAATGTAGGAGGAGATCGAGGTTCAAAGATGGAGAGGGGCTCGAGCACGTTTTGGGGCCTTGCTGGGCCTCCGCGGGGAACCCTTCTCGCGACGGCTGGATCCGCCTCGAAATTCTTTGCAGGACACGCCCCAGGAGAGATCTGGGGGTCGATGTCGGCGTCTTCGTCGTCGTCGTCGTTGTCGTTGTGGTCGTCGTCGTTCTGGTTGTCGTCGTGGTTTTCGTCGGCGGCGGCAGGGGAGGTGCAATGGAGGGGAAGGGGGAGGTGGAGCAGGACGGGGAGAGGGAGAGTGAGGACAAGAAGGGAGAACGGGAGGGGAAGGAGAGGGAGAGCTGGGGAGGACGGGGTTAGGAGGGAGGGAAGGTGAGGGAGAGACTGAGCGGGAAGAGATGCGGTGGTTGAGGCGGGTGAACTTGATCAAGGGAAGAAAAATCACCCGGACCCGAGCCCTGAGCCTTTACTAAACAACCTTGCCCTGTTGTATTCCTTCTTTAGTTGCGTTTTCTAAGCAGTCTCGCTTGTCGGGGTGATTATTATGGGGGTGGATTTTTTGCTTTCTATTTCAGGAAGGCTCAGACAGGAGTCGCCTGGCGACAGTAATGACACCTTCCGTGCGGCTATTCAGGGTGGGTAACGTGCGAGGAAGCTTACGGCGAAGGCTACCTGTCGGATGAGATGGGATGAGATGGGATGGAATTGCGGTGAACAGAGGCGAGCCATAACATGGGATGGGATCTGCAGATGTAGCGACGTGGAGTCAGGTGATACCCAGAAGCGTAAATGAAAGGCGGGACTGTCACTATTCCGGGCGAGGTAGAATCGTATGTGACGATGAGCTTTGTTATGTATGATCATGTGATGTTGCGGTGATGTAGAACGCGATGCGACAGGGGGAGACGACATTGAGTGGAGACGACTTCAGATGAGACGGGATGAAGGAAGACAGAGAGGGGTAAGTCGGGCATCTCCTTCTATAGGAGGAACATTCAAAAATAGTCAACAAGATAGTCAGGGACGATTTCTGTATTATTTTGATTATTTTTCAGTCTTGTTTGTCTATTTTTCCTTTTTCTTCCAAGATCCGCCTGTAGAAGGACATGTCCGACGTAAAGAGAGGGAGAAAGACAGATAGAGAGAGAGAGAGGGGTAGCTGGTGGCTGGGAGGCTGGAAGGCTGGGCACATACGGGCGCAGCACAGGGGAGCAAGACCCCCACGTCATATTGAACGCATTGGCCATGGCCGCACTGTCTTGCCATTCTGAAGGAAATCTTGAGCCAACTGGGGTCATCTTTGACCATCTTGGAAACCATCCTTGAATACATTGTTGTGTCATCTTAGAGACTGTCTTGAGCTGTATCGGGCGAGAGTTGGAAAGTCTGGGGGGGCCCTTGTACCCTGGAGGTGTGTTGACGAGCTCGTCTCCCCGTCCGATAAGGAACTTTTTTTCCATCGGCGGCGAGGCAGAGTTGGCTACACCAGCGATAGAGCCAGACGGGGGCACCGAAAAGCGAATTGGCCAGCATGCAAGAAAGGGAAGAGGGCAGAGCGGGCGGCCACGGGGGGGGGGGCAAAAGAAGAGAAGGCCACTCAGCGGTGGAAGAGTTCTCACATGAGTGTGCTGGCGCGGCCAGCCCCGCCTCCGGGAACCATGGCAGCTGCCAGGCCGCGGCGCCAGGGCGCCCACGGGCGCTAGTGCAACCGATAGGAACCCCTGGGAGGGAGATAGCCAAGAATCCCACACGCCTTGTCATACCAGCGCAGTGGTGTTCGGCGGACGAACGTCTTTCTGTGATTCTCTTGTGGAGTGTGGTGCAGCAGGGCTGCTTCTGGCACGGCTCTCCATGGCCTACTCATGTTTGCGCCTGTCAGAGCACGTGGAGTGTACTCACAGCCTCGAACGTACAAGGTTTGACCGCCCGCCTACATAAGAGTGCCAATCCGCCATTCAAAACACGAGCGGGGCGCATCCACAAACCCTGTTTAGCCACGGGTGATGTACTACTTGGTGGTGCCATGTTGCTCTTTCTCAATAACAAGTTCGCGGGAGGAGTGAGCACGCATTTCGAACCTACGAGTTCAGCTGGGCAGCTGGACACCCACCGCGCACCGCGAGGGCCACTTCCCGTTTTTCATTTCTGATCGGAGCTTGTGGAAAGACATTCCTGGGGCCCGAAACCACATGGATCGAATGCCTGACCTGTCAACGCAATATTCAGACGTGTGGAATGTCACATGGGCGGCCTACTAAAGTGCCTTCCGAACGCCGTATGAATCCACGGCAGAACATTTTTTACGTGGCAGCGCGGCAGAGGCAGTCCCCACGCGCGCTCAGGCGGTCCGGGCAACGGAGAGCGCAAACTCACCGGCGGCAGGAGGAGGGGACGACAGGCGAAAGCGGCCGCGAGGGAGGAGGGACCCCCCGGCAGAGCACGTGTGGATTCAGCTTTTGTTTGGTGGGCCTGCCAGGCGGCCTGCCGAACGGCTCCATCGCCAGAGTCGCAGTGTGTACGTGCGTTGAAGGGATTTTTGGTCTGGGGGAGGCGTGCAGTGCCTCCGTGCGTTGGCTCGAGAATATTTGCACCACCCTGGCATAGAAAGCTTGAGTCGGGCTTGTCCCTCAACAGGAGGAAAGTTCAAACAATAGTCAAACAGTAGTCTGGGGACGACCTTTGGATTTTTTGACTATTTTGATTCTGTTTTTTGAGCATTTCTGATTCTTCGTCCAGAATCTGCCTGCAGGGGGACCTGCCCGACCTAACCTAGAGCGCCTTCGGAAGGACGCCGCGGGAGCCCGAACGGAACCACGACGGCGGCTTTATTCACTGACGCGTGTTCCGTGAGGATGTCCGAACTCGTGGGCCCGGCCACCTCCACCCGCTTGCTCTGAAGAACCCCCCTGCCAGCGCCTGCTTACACCCACCTTCCCTTCTGCTTCCACATGCCTCCAGCCACCTGGCTCCGCTTGACGAGCATCATCCGGGTCCACTTCCCTCCGCTGTGCACCATATCGCCACGAACAAGAGAACAGCCCGACACCACGGCCTGTTCCTCTCTCTTGGCCACCCATTCCATGCGATTCGCCAAGTTGCCAATCAGAACTGCCAGATTTGGGATTCACTGTGCAGGGTGCTGTCGGCGTCTCGTTTAAATGGTTCGGGCTACAGCGTACGCTATCTATCTCGGACTGATAATCTTGAACTTGTTTCTAAGTGCAGGCGTTCAAGTGAATTCACGGTGTTCCCGTCCGTAGCAATTTTCGGATCAAGCCATGTCGGCTCAAAGCACGCTGGTGCGTCTGGCTGCTATTCTAGAAGCAATGAAATGGAAGCTTCGACGTTGAAGCTCTCACGACATTCTCGAACTTATTTGTTGCTCCAATGCGGATGTTGACGCATGGTGTAGTGTGGCTCGTTGCGATGGCATGTGGCTTAGTAAGTGGTGCGTATCCGCCAGGTATGCCCCCGCCGGAGCTTGTTGGAAGGATGGATGCCGAGTTGGCGGGGACGTGTTCAGCGCTGTCTAATGAAAGCCCTTTGCGAGTTTTACGGGACGCGGAGTCGCCGTACACCGCACTCGTGCATGTGCCAGAGGCAGCAGGCAGTGCAGCGCAGCCTTTGTTGCTCTATCTGCACGGCATGGGGCAGTCTGGCGATGACATCCTCAAGACACTGGCGGCACCAGCAACTGGCGCGCCGCCAGTGGAGCTGCACCACCGGCGCGCTCCACGAGAGTTGGCCGAGAGGTTTGTCATGATAGCCCCGCAGACGAATGACGGATGGCTGTATGAGAAGCTCGGTAGATTCCTCGATTTTCTTTTGAGCTCAGGACAGAAGTCATTGGGAGCGAGTCTTGATCCATCGCGTGTCTACCTGACGGGGCACTCCATTGGTGGTACCGCTGCGTTGCTCACGGCTTCCAAGCTGCGCACAGCCGACGGACGGCCGCGCTTTGCAGCAGTGCTGCCCATAGCAGCGTCCTCCCTGCGGACCTACACGGCGTTGAAGGGCATCCCAGTCTGGCTCCACCACGGTGCCAACGACATCAGAAGACCCAAACACCACGTAATCATAAATTTTCGAAGCTCCGCGGGGACCTCCGAAAGTTTGTGTGCTCTGCAGTTTTTGAGTCTTCTGGACGTAGTCGTCCCGGTCAGGGCCAGCGACCAGGCCGCCGAGGCGCTGAGGTGGTTGAATCCCGCAGATGGGATGCTGCGCTATGACCGCTACCCAGAGGCGCCTACTGCCCCGGGCCGTGACCCAAGGACCCACCGCGGGCACGCAAGCCCGATCCTGACGTTCCAGAACCCAGAGGTGTACAGATGGCTGCTACAGCAGAGCGTTCAATAAAAACTCGCATTTCAGAAGGTGCCTAATGCGACCCAGATCTTCTCTGCTATCGACCTGGGGTGAACGCTTGGGGTGAACCGGCACCATTTCGGTGATTAGCTTCTGCTTTGCGAGGCGGTGCAAGGTAATGCTCGTTGTTGGAGTATGTGTGCGCGCTTCTCTTGTGCTGTGTGTGATTCTGTGTGATTCGGTCCGCTGCTTACGCTTCTTCCGTCCTGCGCCGCGACTTGTGTGAAGGCAGAACGTTGGGTGCGTTGCCTTGTAGCAGTCGTTTCACATCGTACATTTCTCTTTCTCTCGCTCTCTCTCTCTCTCTCTATCTCTCTCCCTCTCTGTTCCCTGACCCTGATTTTCTGTCCTTGCTCATTGCTCCCTGCACATTTTTCTACGCTCCCCCTTTCTGGCATCGTCATTTCTTCGTCCTCCTCTTCCTCCTTCCTCCCCTCCCCCTGCTACTACTCCTCCTTACTCCCCCCCCGTCCTCCTCCTCGTCCTACTCCTCCTCCTCCTCCTCCTCCTCCTGCATGCACACGGCCACCATAACGAATCAATGCATTTTTGTCGTTCAGGACTCGGACGATTGGCCAGGAACGCTCGTTGCAGACGGCGTTGAAGAATCGATGCCTGTCGACCCCGTAGTGTCACCTGGTTCAGGTGCCAACGGACCTGGCGTGCCCTCTCGCGTCGATCACGGTCGCAGCCATTCACGGTGGTCGCATCACATTGCAGTTTAGTGCCGTTCAGTGAGTCAGCCTTTTCCTGATCTCGACGCCCTGAGTAAGCATTTGCTCACGCATACTGGTTGTCCTTTCCCCCGTCGCGGCACTGCCGAGTGAGCGCGCTGATGTTCAAGCTGAGCTCGGTGCAGGTCGAGTCCGAAAGGGCACGCTCGGCGCCGCGAGGAGGAGGAGTGAGGCCTGCAGGGCGAGGCCGCAGTGGCTCGCAGGCTGCTTCCCGCCCGCGTGGGCGGGTACGAAGAAGAGGCAGTGCTGCACCTCGCGCCCCCAGACAGCAAGTAGCAGGCAACGGAGGTGCTTAGCCCCACCAGCCGCCATACGCGGCGATGGAGATTCGCAAGCTGTACGGCCTGTCGCCTGACACACTCGACCGTCTTCCGAAGATGGACGCGCAGACCGTGGCGAGGTTGATGCCAATTCTCGTTCGGGCCGTCCTCGGCAACACGTTCCAGTTGAGAATGCTGATGGCAGCGGCCTCTGCGACCTTCACGATGAGCGAGAAGGCGGCGGTGGTTCAGGCAGGGCTACGTGCTGGCAGGGCGTACTCGAAGGTGGCGGCGTCCGTGCGAGATGCTCTCCTCAAGGCTCAAGGACCCGCAGGCCAATCAGTCTCCAGAGGCCAAGATGGGACCAGCGGGTTTGCCGATATTCCTGGTGGTTTGCGCGGCTATCCAGAAGGCGGGCGACAATGTGGGGCAGACGAGCAAAGTGGCATGGGAAACCCGAAAGCATACGATCGACGCAATCACGGACGTGAGTGACATGGCGATGTTGGTGCGTGGCTCCAGGATAAGCATGGCGTGCAAAGATGGTGAAGCAAACATCACGATGATTGCAAGATAGCTTGATTCAGCTCGGGGCCGACCACCAGGTAAGCATGGCGCGGGGAAGCAACGTGGAAGACATGTTCCATTTGGCGATCGGCCTGTTCGACGAGACGTACGGGCAATCAGTTATTCAATACTTGTCCGGGATCGGCCCCGCCACGTTCGCTTATCGGTATCGCCTTCCTCGTCGGGACGCGGCAAACGAGGTCAGGATCCCTCTGAGGAGAGTCGTTCGTCTGCCATGTTGCCTTCGGGGCGCGGGAGGGGTGGTCAGGGTCCCTCTCGAGAGGGTTAGTCGTCGCTTTCACATCTGCTAGGACGCGGGAAAAACAGTGGTCTGGATCCCTCAGGAGAGGGTCATGTGTCTGCCACGCTCCATTCTGGACGCGGGAAAACAATCAGGGCACTCTGGAAAGCAGTCGATTATTACGGTTTTGTTCCAACACAGTTTTTTTTAGAGCGGGTCTCAGTTGATGGAGACATGATGTCACCTTCGAGCAGCGGTGAGTTTTGTGATGGGAGCGCTGCGGATTGGGATCCTCCTGCCCTTGCTGGGAGTGCAGTGGATCGTTTGCCTTCTTGATTCGCTGGGGGTGCAGTGGTCGGATTCCGCATGCTGTCGCTGCGAATGCTGTGTACTGTTTGCCTTCTGGAGGCGCTGGGTGTGCAGTGGATCGGGCTCCGCCTGGGGACGCTGGGTGGGGGTGCGGTGGTTCATGTACCTTCTGAGGGCGTTCGGGGTACAGTGGAGCGGTTTCCTCCAGTGGACGGTGGGATTGACATGGTTCGTGTACTGAGGGCGATCGGACTGCAGTGGATCGAGTTCCCCCCGGGGTCGCTGGGAGTACGGTGGATCGTCACCTGCGGGAGGGGGCCCGGCCGTGGGCCGCGAACTGGAGGAGGCTCCCCGTTGCGCCGCCGCGCCTGTCCATTGCGAGGGCCTTGGAATCGAAATATTTGCGTTCGCCAGGGGGGGGGGGGGGCAATGTTCGCAAAATCAACCATCCACCACCCGCGTTGAGCTGTCGAATGCATGACAACGTACGGATCGGCGCTTGCGTTGCAGGGGTCCGAGTGGATCCTGAAGGATACGCCTTTCGTTCCAGGCTGATGGGTGTCCAGGGTGATGATATTTCCGTATCCATGTGGCAGTGGTGTGAATGGAACTGTGAATGGCTTCTACGCCGTTCAAGCACCCAGGCCAAACGGGCATTGCATATACATGGTCTACATCGTGTGGTTTGCCTCGTGTAGACTTGGTACACGTGGCTGAAGCCTCGCTTCGGCGTCGCGGGCAACGGAGGCATTGTGGCCCCAGTATTTACCTACCTCGGCTCTGCCCAGAGGCTTCTGACTCTCTTTCTTAAAGGGGCCGGGCAGTGGAAATCGCCCCGGGCGGTTCCCCCAGTATCCGCCCCGCGGTTCCCCCAGTTACGTCCCCTGGGCTCACCCAGCTTAGCTAAACCAAGCTTAGCTTAGCTTAGCTTTAGCTTAGCTTTAGCTTAGCTTTAGCTTAGCTTTAGCTGAGCTTTAGCTGAGCTTTAGCTTAGCTTTAGCTTAGCTTTAGCTTAGCTTTAGCTTAGCTTTAGCTTAGCTTTAGCTTAGCTTTAGATCAGCTTTAGATCAGCTTTAGCTTAGCTTTAGCTTAGCTTTAGCTTAGCAGTTTAGCTTTAGCTTGGCTTGAGCTTAGCTTGAGCTTAGCTTTAGCTTAGCTTTAGCTTAGCTTTAGCTTAGCTTTAGCTTAGCTGCAGCTTGGCTTTAATTTAGCTTTAGCTTAGCTTGAGCTTAGCTTTGGATCAGCTTTAGCTTAGCTTTAGCTTTGCTTCAGCTTATCTTTAGCTTAGCTTTAGCTTAGCTTTAGCTTAGCTTTAGCTTAGCTTTAGCTTAGCTTTAGCTTAGCTTTATCTTAGCTTTAGCTTAGCTTTAGCTTATCTTTCCTGTTGCTACTAATGCTGCTTTCCTAGGGGCTCCAACTCCTAGGTAGGGTCGCGCTGGGATAATTTTGTTCATAAGGGTGTCTCGCAGAACCCTGGTGTATGTGAACGGCGTCACCCACTCTTCCTCCCCCTTCTCCTCCTCCTCTTCCTCCTCCTCCTCTCCTCCTTCCTCCTTCCTCTTCCTCCCCCTCAGTTCGACTGCGAAGCTCGCGCAGTCCGGGCACTAAAGCCGGCTTCGAATGCTTCTGCTTCCAGGCTGTCAGACTCGCGTACTCGCTGAGCTCCGCCGCCGCCGCCCCCCTTCCCCCCTCTCCTCCCCCCTCCTCCGCCGCCGACGCCGCCAACGCCGCCGCCTTCGACGTCGCCGTCGACGCCGACGTCGACGCCGACGATGCCGACGGCGGCCGGCGCCGACGGCAGCGCCGAAGGCAGCCGTCGCGGACGGAGGCCGGCGGCGGCGGCGGCGGCCGCGGCGGCGGCCAGGCGGGGGTTCGGACGCGAGCCTGGCGCACCTCGCGGGGGTCGCGCAGCCGCTGCTGCTGGACGTGGCCAGGTTCCTCTGCGACACGCCCGCGGAGCGGCGACCGACGACGACGACGACGACGACGACGACGGCGGCGGCGGCGACGACGACGACGACGGCGACGACGACCGACGACGCTTCGGAGGTTTTTGAGCTCTTCTCGGACGCTCTCGCCGCCACGGCTGGATCCATGTCGAAAAACTGGCCCTCGAGGGTCGAGGCATCGAGGACTTGGGATCGAGGGGGGGGAGGCATTGAGGCATCGAGGCTCAGCACCGAGGCATCGAGGCTCAAAGGCATCGAGGATCGAGGGGAAGGAAGGGAGCGACGAGGCTCGAGGCTCGAAGCTCGAGGATCGAGGTCTTCTGGGGCGCTTGGCTTAAGTCGGGCGTGTCCCCCTACATTGGGATTTTCGACGAAAAATAGAAACTACCCCCCAAATAAGCAAACAAAAGTCCACAAATAGTCTGGGGGCTATTTTGGGGGTATTTTCTGACATTTTTTATATTATTTTTCGTCGAAGATCCCCCTGTAGGGGGACACGCCCGACTTAACGCTTGGCCTCTCCTGGACTGTCCCAGGGCGCGATCGTCGCCACGGCTGGGGTCGCCGCGGAGTGCTGGTCAGAAACGCGCCCTTGGACAGGCCTGGGGGTCGCCGATATTTGAACGGGGGGGCGGGCGGATTCGGAGGCGGAGGGGGAGGAGGGGGGGAGGGAGGGAGGGATCGAGGAGAGGAGGTGTCCTTTGCCGCTGAGGCTGGCAGTCGTGCTGACTCAAATCCTGGCCCTGAGTGCAAGACTGGAGACAGAAGAACTACCCGACGCTTGGGCGCGACGCGGGCCTCGCCCCCTTCGGTACCCCTGGGATCGGCCGAGGGAGCGGCTCAGGGCCCGAAGAGATGGGAAAGGAATGGCAATGCAGCGAGAGAAAGGCAGCAAGGGTTAAGTCGGGCGTGTCCGTCTACAGGAGGATTATCCCAGGGGGACGTTTTTTTTTTTTTTTTTTTTTTTTTTTTTTTTTTTTTTTTTTTTTTTTTTTTTTTTTTTTTGTTTTGTTTTTTGGTGTTTTTTTGAATATCTTTTAGCAGTTTTGAGCATTTTTGTTTGTTTTTTCGCCCCAAATCCTTCTGTAGGGGGACAGGCCCGACCCAAGGGTCAGGCGCTTATCCTGCGCAATGGCACCAGTCTCCTTGGCGAGCGGCATTTCAGTTCATACTGTCCAATATTCAGTGCACGAATGCGTTAACAAAAAACCCATTGGGTGGAGAGCTGGACGAGAGGAGGATAGTAAGTGGCAAGCACAACGCGAGAAACAGAGAGAGAGAGAGAGAGAGAGAGTTGTGCAGCATCAGTGCAAGTCTTGCAGACCTGGTCACCTAAACTGATATGAGCACGTTGCTGCGTAAGGGGTGGACAGGCACACCGCAGGCCTTCCTGGAGCGGCGAGTGGCAGCGGGTCCCCCAAGTAGAGAACCGTTCCGCAGCTTTTCTCACGACACAGCAAAGTGGCAGAAGAGAGCCAGCGCCCGAGTGGTAGTGGGTCCCATATGGGAGGTCTGCTCCGCAACGACTCGTGGCTCAGTGCTTATCTCTGCAGCGAAGTGTGTCGAGGGAGGCGCTGGGGCGGCGCATGGCAGGGCATCGAGCAGTGCGCGACGTATTTCGATTACGTCTGGGAGCGACTCGCTCATGCCGTCCATGGTGGGGGCGACCTCAGGCGGCGGTCCTGGTGTCGTGCCAATCATGTCGGGTCCCCACTCGTAAGGTGGACTGGGGACTCCAGGCAACTGGATCCAGTCCCAGGTCCAACTCGCGTCGTCAGGCGTAGGCGTGTGGCAGGGCCACTAGACTGGGTGCACCCTCCCGATCACCGCTTGGTGAAGGTGCGCGTCTGGTGGTTATGCGCCCATCCGTCCAGTTGGTTACTGCTGCTGGTGGTGCTGCGAGTGGGCACTGGCCAGACATCTGAGCGATAATATGACATGGCTGCCTTGCTGTCTGGGAGAGGCGCCGGGAGACCTGAGGCATAAACGGCTGCCGAGTCGTGTTGTGCGAGTGAGGAGCAGGCCTTGCAGCAACAACTGGAAGCGTGCGTGATGCGGGTGTGTGGGATACAAAAATGGGGTGACCATACATAAGACATGCAACAACATGACGTGACATGGACAGAGTAGCAAGAGCCGCTGCAATTCATGAGGCACAGGGCGCTGGCAAAAGGTATGTCAACCATGGCATGTTTCATCATCCTTGGCGAAGAATGATGTAATGTTGGCCCTTTGCGTTTTGCCGAACTCTGCCACTAACGACTGTGCTCGCGTGCTCCGCCTACTGGAATGCTGCGGGCACCTGGCATGTTGCAGATGGCGCTTCCCGACAGCTCGGCTAAAATATTTTGCCTGGCTGCTTCTTGCACCCTGGACCCTCAAAGAGGCCATCCCAAAGGCAACTTTGCCTGTGGGGGGACGCGCTTGGGAGCCAGAAGGAAGGACGTGACGATTAATGACCCGGGAGTGGCTAGCTCACTGCAGGAATCTAAGATGCTCGGTGCTCTACCGAGGGGGAGACCCGCTCTCGAGGGACTGCCTCGCTCGGAAGCGCCCGCATTTCACGCGGAGTGTAATTGAACACGATACAGTAGGCGCTGCCTTGGGTGGGCGGGGTCTCGCAGCTGGTGGTGCGACAGGGTGAAGGAGGGTAGAGATGGGAAGTAGGGGGATGATTCGAGGGAGGACGTAGAAGAGTAGGAAGAGCAGGAGGAGAAGGAGGAGGAGGAGAAGGAGGAGGGAGAGGAGTCGAAGGTGGTAGAGTAGGAAGAGCAGGAGCAGCGGGAGAAATGCCGGCGCGGCCGAGGACTTGACCAGCATGTGCTGTGCGTCCACGCAGCTCGCAAAGCTGCTGCAGTCTGGGCCCATCTCGAGGGCCGTCTGGCGCGAGCTGTACGGCAATAGGCGGCCACCGCCGCCGCCGGCGGCGTCGGCGGCGAAGGAGGAGGAACCATGGGACACGGGGCTTGGAGAGGAGGCGAGGGGGAGGAAGAGGAGGAGGAGAGGCAGGAAGAAGACAAGGAGGGTGAGGAACAGGAGGGACAGGAAGCAGAAGGATGATGACCACGACGGCGACAGTGGCAGACGATGGTGATGATGACGACGACAGCGATGATACTGCTGCTGCTGATGACATTTTTTTTGCAACGAGCGTCCACCCTCCACGGGGAAGTGGCAGTCGTAACCCATTCAGGAAAACAGCTGTCGGGAATCAGAGGCCCAGCAAACCTCGGCCGACGACAACGACCACGACGATGACAACCACGACGACGATAATGATGTTGATGATGGCGACGATCATGCTCGTGGTGATGCTGCTGCTGCTGATACTGATGATGTTTATTTGCCTGATTATGATATTGCTGTTGTTGCTGCTGCTGCTGATGCTGATGCTGTCGTGGTGATGATGACGATGATGACGATGACGATGCTGCTGCTGACGTTGATGATGATACCTAGGTGATGATGATGATGATGCTGATGATGATGCTGATGATGATGCTGACGATGATGATGCTGATGGTGGTGGTGGTGGTGATGACGTCGACGAAGATGAACACGACGACGATGACGATGGCGGTGTTGTTGATCGAGAAAGGGGCGGGCCAGCCGTTTTTGTCCTCCTCCTTCTCTTCTTCTTCTCCGCCTCTTCCTCCTCATTCTCCTCCTCCTCCTCCTCCTCCTGCCTCCTCTCGCCCCCCTACGCTCGACTCCTCCTCCCTCCTCTTCCTCCTCCCTCCTCATCCTCCTCCTGTCCCTCTGCGAGGTGGCCGTGCTTCTTCGAGTGCCTGGCCTACCAGGGGGCCGACGACTGGCGAGGCCACTACCGCGAGACGGCCCGGGGCAGCTGCGAGTTTGTCCTGGAGGCTCCCCCGGCGAAGCCGCCCGCAGCACATGGGGGAGGATGGGAAGGAGGGGGAGGAAGAATACGAAGGAGGGAGGGTACTCTGGGTTTCTTAATGAGCGAAGGGGTTCCCCTCCCGACGGGGGGGCAACCTCGCCTCGTCGCGGCGCCGCGACGGGGGTCGGAGCGCCTTCGGCGCGCGGTGGCTGCCTGCGACGGGGGTCGATGCGTGGCTGTCGGCGGGGGTGACGCCCCCCCCCTCCGACGCTTACGGGCCTCCAACAACTCAGCCCGTATGGGAGCGGGGCATGGTGAGTGGGGGGGAACGCCGCCGCGCGGCCGAGAGCAGGGGATGACGGACAGCTGCGACGTCGAAGCGCTTGGTGCGAAGCACCTGTCGATGCTCGGCCTCCACTTGTCATGGCGCCAGCATCGCGGAGCGGATTTCGTTCGGAAAACGACAGGGTGGGCCCAGGGTGTCCTGGAGAGTTTCGTTCCGGAATTCGAGGTGAATTTCGTGCGGATATTTTTTGAGCAGGCCGCAAAAATCCACGCAGAAATCCACGCAGCAATCCGCTGCAGCACGTCTGCAAGGCCTGTGCAATGACACTTGATCGCCTCCGCTGGCCCTCGTCCCCTTCTCGCCTCAGTGCCCTTTGATGATTCTGACGAGTCGGGGCTCCCACGGGGCGGCGGGCATGCCTGGGCAGTGGTCCGCAATCGATCAGATTAGTGTTAAGGCGGGCGTGTCCCTCTACAGGGGGAAATTTAAAAAATAGTCAAAAATAGTCAGGGGACGATTTTTTAAAGTATGTGTGAACATCTTTGAGTATGTTTGAATATTTTTTGTACTTCGTCCAAAATC
This sequence comes from Prorocentrum cordatum, assembly GCA_963575745.1. NCBI lineage: Eukaryota > Dinophyceae > Prorocentrales > Prorocentraceae > Prorocentrum > Prorocentrum cordatum. The sequence goes on from CAUYUJ010009971.1 coordinate 13,403, forward strand.
CCCCTGTAGGAGACCACGCCCGACCTAAGATTAGTGCTGCCTGGAGTGCACTTCCCAGCGGTTCCCGCAACAGGTTCAAGTGGGAGAAGAGAGCAAAGGGTCGGACAGTGTGGCAAGGACGGAGGGAAGCTGAGACAAGATGCGCGCGCCCCCTGCCGCCGAACCATGGGGCTGGGGCTCTGTGCGCAAATTCTGGGTATCTCTCGAGAGATCTGGCAATCACGTCTGAGTCTGTGACCCGTATCCGATTCCCCCCTCCTTGCGACTCCCGCCGGGTGGATTGGATGGGGATCGCATGGTTCTGGCGGGGCAGACCGCCCGCCTGTGAGGATGACCTGGGCACCAGCAGAAGCGAAGCGGCACCCTCTGGATGATACGCACTCGACAGTCAAGACGATGAAATAAGGATCACGTGTCGGGTCTGACCCGATCAGGAGGGGCTCCTTCGCCCTTTGCGTCGATCCAGGTCAGGAAACCTACACTCGAAACCGAGGCTCGCCGTGGCCAGAAAGACCTCTTCTTTCCTCATTTAGCGTTCCTTCCGGCAGTACGATGGCTGTCGCGGCCGTAGCTGGAGCGGGATCACATTATGCAGCCTGCGGCGGCACGCAGTGCTAAAAGATCTTTCGGTGCAGACTTGGGCGCGGCACGCGTGGCCGTGATCTGGGCATTCTCCCTTGCTACTTGTGGGCCGCCCAGTACCGCTTGCCCCCTTGTTTCATTTTGGGGGGGAGGAGTGCGAGGATGTATACAGATATATGTATATATATACATATGTATATATACATTGTACTCTCGTGCGTTATATCATAGTTTGTCATATCACAACATATGGTAATGCATTCTATTATATTCTGTTACATTGTATCATGTTATATTTCATGGTGGAGCATATTGTTTTAACCCAGTCACATGACATATGATATTGCGTTGTAAGGTATAACGCCAGCATATCATACCATATTATAGGTATGCTATTTCCGCATTTTGTATTATGTCATGGTATATGATTTTGTATTTTACCAATCATATCATATAATACATAAAGTTATAGTATAGTGTCTTGTTCAGTATTATATACTATCATGATGTATCAGTTTCGGTCATATTATCATATATTGTATGATATGGTATTCTAGCATTACCTGTTCTTATACTATGATATGGTATAATATGTTATACCATATTTAGTCATATCGTATTATAGGATAACATATTTAATTTATGATATAAAATCATTTTTTTGTACAGATCGTATCATATCAACACTATATTCTGTTTTGCTAGATTACGTTGTGTTGTATTGCGTTATACAATTTTGTATCATATTACGGTCCAATTGAACGTGCGCTATTATTTTAAGTATGGTGCTATGTTATGTCATATTTCAACCAACTATATTTTACTACGCTCCGTTGATATCACATATAATAGAATATTGCACTGCGTTATATCATACCACATCGTTGCATCATATCATTTTATTATATATGATTGTGTATTATATTATGATTTTGCATTTTTTGTGTATTGTATTGTATTGTATTCTGTTATATTGTATTATTTTTGTACGATATCATATAGTCATATATGCTTTTAGATACGTTTTATAATGTATTATATTGTATTGCGCTGTATTATGTTATATTGTATTGTATTTCAGTGTACTATATTGTGCTACATTGTAGTAGCATACATTTCAGCACGCGATATTTTAAAATGTTATATTGTTTTGATTTATATTAATTAGTTGTATAATATCTCAGAGTATTGTATTATATAGTCTAGTATGTTCTATTAGGTTGTATTGATTCATCTTATATTATATTGTATCATATTATATCATATTATAGTATACCATGATATATCATGTTATATTATCGCATATTATATTGTATCAATATTTCATATTTTAGTATGATATGTTGTATGCTAGTTTGTATAAGGTGTTGTATTATATTATGTTCTATTATGTGGTATTGTGTTATAGTGTTTCATACTCTATTTTACAATATTGTGTTATAATATGTTATTATAGATTATCCTATATTTTATCATATTGTATTATATCGTACTGTATTGTATCGCATTGCATTTTACCAGAGTTATAAATATTATCTGATATTAGGTTAGAACATGTCATATCATACATGTTTTCCCACACTATAGTACTTCATGTTTTACCCTATTATGTCATATCATAACATATTCTATTATATGGTATTGTATTATCCGTAAGGGCTTCGCCCCATGCCGTCGGCCCCCTGTCTCGGATAATGGGAGATGCAAAAGCTAAATCATGAGGTCTGGGCGGTGCCGTGAAGCAGTGTCGGGACCTGTTTGTTTTTCGACCCTGACCCCGCCGATCTGCGTGAGGGGTGCCATTGAATTTAAAAAACGTGACACATCCCTTGTGTTCTTGAACCCAGGGCTCTCAGACCGCCACTTGAGAATCCATTGTTGTCGCCCAAAGACGGCCTCCAGAGGCCCCGGACACGCCGAAGATGGCCTCAGGACGGCCGACGACGGTGCCAAAACGCCCCAAAAGCGCCTCCAGAGGCCCCTCCAAAGGGCCCCAGAAGCCGAACATTGTGAATTTTCCAGAATGGTTTTTGAAGCATTCTTGCGCTCTTCCATGTTCCGCCTCCCCACGGTCCCGGACCGCCTCACAGGCCATTCAGATCGCTCCAAGACGGCCGAACAGGCTCTCCCAAGAAAGCCCAGAGACGGCCCAGGAGGCCCCCCAGATAACTCAAGAGGGCCTCGAGAGAAACAACCAGGGGGTGGGGAACGCTGGGCGAGGTCGACGGCGTGGAGGGCGGCGGGGCGGAACAATTGCAATATGGGGGGTCGCATGAGAGAAACAACCAGGGGGTGGGGATGCCGGGGCGACGTCGTCGACGGGGGGGGGGCGGCGGGGCGGAACAATTGCCCAGTAGGGGTCCTGAGAGAGAATCAACCAGTGGATGGGGATGCTGGGGCGATGTCGACGGCGGGGACGGCGGCGGGGTGGAAAAATGACAAAGGGGGGTCCTCACAGAGAAACAACCAGGGAGTGGGGGTGCCAGGGCGAGGTCGACGGCGGGAACGGCGGCGGGGCGGAACAACTGCCTAGCGGGGGGTCCTACGAGAAAAACGACCAGGGGGTGAGGGTGCTGGGCGAGGTCGACGGCGGGGAGGGCGGCGGGGCAAAGCAATTGCCAAGTGGGGGTCTTAGCAGAGAAGCAACCAGGGAGTGGGGATGCCAGGGCGAGGTCGACGGCGCGGAGGGCGGCGGGGCGGACAATTTGCCAAGTGGGGGGGTCTTCGGAGAGAAACAACCGTGGTGTGGGAATGCCAGGGAGAGGTCGACGGAGGGCGGCGGGGCGGAACAGATGCCCAGTGTGGGGTCCAGAGCACAATCAGCACAATCCACAAGTAGGTGTGCCGGGGCGAGGTCACGGCGTGGTGGTGGCGAACGAGCAGTTGTCGGGGTGTGAGGAGCATGCGTGTCGAACGGCAGCAAGTTTGATCGCGCACGGCTCTGGGGTCGGCGGACTGCTTGGTGGAGGGCCCGAGAAACAGCGGCCCAGAAGCTGGGGGTGCAGGGTCGAGGTCGACGGGGGGAGTGGGGCGGCGGAGCGCGGGGCTGGGGATGCCGGGGCGAGGATGGCAGGGGAGGGGGGGGGCGGCGGGGCGCGGAAAGTGCTCGGCGGGGGGCCCCGAAGACAGCGGCCCAAAAGCTGGAGATGCCGGGGGTGCCGGGGCCAGGTCGACGCGCGGAGGGGCGCGGCGGGGCGCGGAAGTGGCTGGGCGGGGGGCCCCAGGAGGTGAAGATGCCCGGGCCAGGTCGACGGGGAGAGGGGCGGGGAAGCGCGGAAGTTGCTCCGAGGAGGGCCCGCAAGAGGCCGAGGGTCCAGACAGGTGGGGGTGCCGGGGCCAGGTCCAGGTCGACGGAGGGGGGGTGGGGGCGGCGGCGCGCGGGAATTGCTGGGCGGAAGGCTCCAAATCTAGAAGGCGGGGGTGCGGGGGTGCGGGGGCTGGGTCGACGGGGGGCCGGCGGAGCGCGGACATGGCACGGTGGGGGGGCCCACGGACGAACGTCCAGAAGGTGGGGATGCCAGGGCGACGTCGATGGGGGGGGGCGGCGGAACGCGGAAATGGCTCGGCGGGGGGCTTCGGGACTAGCGGTCCAGAGATTGGGGTGCCGAGCGGGGGGGGCGAGCGGCTGGGCGAGGAAATGGCTGGGTATTGGGGGCCCCGAGAACAGGGGTCCAGAAGCTGGGGATGCCGGGGCCGGTCCAGAAAGTGGGGATGCCGGGGGCCGGGGGCCAGGTCAACGGGGAACCCTGAGATCTTGGCATTGCGATTTTTTCACAGCGGACGTTTTCGCCCCGTTTCGGGCCCCAGGACCCTCACGGATCGATCCAGTTCGAAAAACGCTCCTGAAAGATGAAGTCTGGGGCTCCGGGCGTGATTTTTTGCGACGTTTCACGGTTTTCGCAACGTCGGGGATCTCAGGGAAGTGGAGCGGCGGAGCGAACGGCGGTGCAGAAGCTATGGGTGGCGGGGCGAGGTTGACTGGGGGAGGGGCGGCGGGGCTCGGAAAGTGCTCGGTGATGGGCCCCAGGAGCAGCGGTTCAGAAACTGGGGGTGCTGGGGCGAGGTCGATGGCGAGAAATCGTCTGATAGGAGGCCACATCCTTGTTCCTTATTATTACATACTCCCACCTACCTCGTATTCCGGCCGATAGCAACCCAATCTGGGACCTCCCATCCGGACTGTAAAAAATCAATGCAAAGTGGCAGTTTTTCTTCTCAACATCGTCTTTCTTGTCGTCGACGATGCGAAAAGCGTGGCAGGAATTGGGACGCGGCACACATCGCGCGCGGCAGTCAATCTGGGCCCGCCCACCCTGACTGTAACAAATCAATACAAAGTCTTCGTTTTTTCCTCTCAGCATGGCCTGCCTTGTCGCCGACGGTGCGAAATATGTGGCAGGAATGGAACGCGGCGCACATCGCGCGCGGATGTCCATGCGGGCTGCGGGCCCTCCCATCCTGACTAGTGCTACCAGTAGCATTGGTGCGACTACTACTACTACTACTACTACTACTACTACTACTATTACTACTACTACTACTACTACTACTACTACTACTACTACTACTACTACTCCTGCTACTACGTGTTCTGCAAATTGTACTACCAAACTACTACTACTACTACTACTACTACTACTACTACTACTACTACTACTACTACTACTACTACTACTACTACTACTACTACTACTACTACTACTACTACTACTACTACTACTACTACTACTACTACTACTACTACTACTACTACTACTACTACTACTACTACTACTACTACTACTACTACTACTACTACTACTACTACTACTACTACTACTACTACTACTACTACTACTACTACTACTATTACTACTACTACTACTACTACTACTACTACTACTACTACTACTACTACTACTACTACTACTACTACGACTACTACCACTACGCGCCAGCACCCAGTTGCGCCAGCATTGTTTCTTATGTTGTGGGAGGGCGGAACGTGTCCGTTGTTCCTTTCAACATGGCCAGTCTTGTCGTCGACGATGCGAAATGCGTGGCGGGAATGGGACGCGGCGCACATCCCGCGCGGACGTCAATGCGGTGTCCTGGGGTATCCTCCACTCGCACTTAAATGCCCGCGCAGCCCCCAGTTGTGCCATCACTGTTTCTTATGCTGTGGGAGGGCGGGTTTGGAATGGGCATGCCATGCTTGACTCGCTCGAGCTGGCTAGCTTGATGCGAACCCTACCCCTCCCCCTCAGAAATCGTGGGGGGTAGGGGTAGGGTTCGCATGTGGCCCCCCAGCGGAGCGGTTTCGGGCGAGAAGTTGCAATTTGAGGGGCTCCAAGAACACGGACAGCCCCCGAGAACTCCAGGAGTCAGACGGTTGTGCACATGGTCGTTGCCAAGTTCGTCCACGCGCGTCTCTTGGAATCGGTGAACACATGCATCGTTTTATCTCACGCGCCTTCTGGGGTCGGCGGATCATCAGACTCGCTTAGGTTCGGGATGTTCTTGTGGGTTTTCGCCTTTTCGGTGTGCCGACGCTCCAACCTGGCCCCAGAAGCACCACCGCCCGTTTCAGGGCTGTGTCAGAGCATCCAAGAGCACCGAATAGGCCCCCAAACCGCTCCAATATACCTTCAGGACAGCCCAATAAGGTACCGAGTCGCTCCCGAGTCGTCGGAAAATCACTCCCACGCGCCCGCGGTCGCTTCTTGACGGCTCACCACGCTTCAGACGGCTCAAACCGCCCCGTAAACGGTCCAACTTGGGTTCTCACACGGCCCTCAAGAGGGCCCCTAGATGCAACAGTCACTGGTTTCCCTTGGGTCTGGGATGCTGCTGTGGGTTCCCGCCCTTTCGGCCTGCCGACGTGCCAACCCGGCCCCAGAAGCAGCACCACCAGCTTCAGGACGCTGTCAGGGGCTCCCCCCAGGGGCGCCCAGAGTACGGCAGGTTTGCGTCGTGTCGACCAGCGGCGACCCCAGCGCGGGCGTTCAAGGTTGAACGCCACCGGCGACCCAGAATCGTTCGATGTGGAACGATCGGACGTTGCGGCAGCGGCCGATCGTTCAAGGTTGAACGATCCAGCGCGGTGTCAGAAACCAACGCTGGGGTCGGCACGACACGAACCTGCCGTACCCAAGAGGCCCCAAAGCAGCCCCAAGACGCCTCCAGGACAGCCCAACGGGGGTTCCGAGCCGCCGGACGCCCGCGGCCGCATCCCGACGGCCCGCGCGCGCCCCCGAGGGGTTCCGCGAACGCTTGCAGACGGCTCAACCCGCCCCCCAGACGCTTCAAGAGGGGTCCCAGACGGCCCTTCAAGAGGGCCCCTAGATAATTACACAAGTCAATTGTTTTCCCTCGCCCACACACACATATATATATATATATATTCACATGTGTATTGTTTTTTCCCCCCTGCATTTTCGGCCTGCCGACGCTCCAACCCAGCCCCAGAAGCTCCACCCCAAGGCTCCTCCAGGACAGCCCAACAAGGCACCGAGTCGTTCCCGAGTCGTCGGACAATTACTCCCACACGCCCGCGGTCGCTTCCTGACGGCCCACCGCGTTCCCGAGGCGCTCCACGAAATCTTCCAGACGGCCCAGACCGCCCCCCAGACGATCCAAGAGGGTTTCCAGACGGCCTTCAAGAGGGCCCCAAGATGCAATATTCATGGCTTTTCATGGATTTTCAAAATTTTAAGGAGCTCCCGCCTTCAACTCAGAAGTTAGACAAAAGCCCACGCAGAATCAGCGAAGCCTCAAGACAGATCCGAGCCCCTGGACCGCAAAAGAGGGCCCACGTCGTCGACGTCGTTGTCGTCGTTGCTGTCGTCGTCGACGTCGTTGTCGTCGTTGCTGTCGTCGTCGCCGTCGTCGTCGTCGTCGTCGTCGTCGTCGTCGTCCTCCTCGTCGTCGTCCTCGTCGTGTCGTCGTCGTCGTCGTCGTCGTCGCCGTCGTCGTCGTCGTCGTCGTCGTCGTCATGGTGGGCCGCGGAGGTTCCGCAACTCTCGCCACGAGTGAAAGGGCTCCTGAAGGAAAAGGGGCCTTCAGGTTTTTGACATTTCTGGCCTCCTCGAGACCTCCCAGAGGGTCAAAATCCGAAAGATCTTGAACCTGGACGTTCGAACCTCGTCCCCCCCCCCCCCTCGAGGCGTGCGACGGCTTCTGGTCGAAATTGGTGGAGGAGGAGGAAATGGGGGGAAAGATCAGGAGCAGGCGGAGGAGCAAAGAGGGAGCATGGGAGAGGGGAAAGGGAGAGCCACCGAGGGAATTGAGAAGGACCGGGAGGAGGAGGAGGAGGAGGAGGAGGAGGAGGAGGAGGAGGAGGATCACAGCAGCGGCGAGGACCGAGAAGGGCGACGACGGGAGAGGGCCGAGGCGGGTGTGAGCTCCGCAGAGCCCGCATGTGGGAAGGTTCGCAGCGTCGCCCCCGATGACACGAGCGAAAACGAGGGCCATGGCCGATCTGTGACTAGAACGCAAGCGCGCAGCGCGCGCGTGGTTCTAGTATATCTATCTATCTATCTATATATCTATCTATCTATATCTATCTATATATATATATGTATATATCTATCTATCTATCTCTATCTATCTATCTATCTATCTATCTATCTATCTATCTATCTATCTATATATCTATGTATCTATCTCTATCTATCTATCTATCTATCTATCTACCTATCTATCTATCTACCTATCTACCTATCTACCTATCTACCTATCTACCTATCTACCTATCTACCTATCTACCTATCTACCTATCTACCTATCTACCTATCTACCTATCTACCTATCTACCTACCTACCTACCTATCTATCTATCTATCTATCTATCTATCTATCTATCTATCTATCTATCTATCTATCTAATGAGGGAGGGAGCGAGAGAGAGAGAGAGAGAGAGAGAGAGAGGGAGAATGAGAGAGAGAAGTGGGGAGCGATGCCGAGAGGTAGAAGATGCGGGGCAGAGCGGCGCCCAAGGGGCGGCAGGGGCATGTATAGACGGGGCCACAGCTTCGACCTGCAGCGGATCCCGCAAGATTTGGGTCGACGTCCTTGGCCGCGCGGTACGCCAGTGGCATGCGCTCGGCGTGCGCGCACGGTGCGCCCCTCGGGGGGCCCCTCCTCGCCCTCGGCTGTGCACCTCCTTGGCTCAAGTCGGCTTTGCCGAGGCGCTGCTCTGCGCCAGAGGCCAGCGACGTCCAGTGCGTGTGCGTTCAGGCCTGCGCGCCGGGTTGCGAGCCGCTGCCTCCTCGTCCCCTTGCCGCTGCCGTCGTTTTGTAGCGACCTCGTAGTCTAGGAGGAGGTGGGGAGGAGGAGGAGGAGGAGGAGGAGGAGGAGGAGGAGGAGGAGGAGGAGGAGGAGGAGGAGGAGGAGGAGGAGGAGGAGGAGGAAGGGGCGAGTTGCGCACCTAGTGAAAATTCGATATTCAAAAGTATGTGCATGGCAGTGTTCGAAGGTTGTTTGTTGGTGCTCCAGACGTAAAGAACTAACACATCTGTTTTCGACAGTGTTTGATGGTCCTCAGCCTTTGCAAGATGATGAGGGGAAGTGGTACAATGGTCTGAGACCCCCCCATAAAACTGTGTATGGCAGTGTTTGGTGGCACTCCAGCCCAAGAAATCCCAAACAATCTGTGCATAGCAGTGCTTGGGGGTGGCCCTCGACATTCACAGCAGGAGGAGGAGGCGGAGGCGGAGAAGGAGGAGAAGATGGACGAGGAGACGGCGGAAGCGGATGATGATGACGATTCTGATGATGATGCTGCTGCTGATAATGATGATGAATGATGATGATGATGACGATGATGATGATGATGAGGATGCTGCTGCTGATGATGATGATGATGCCGACGACATGATGATGATGCTGATGGTGGTGGTGATGATGATGAATCTGAAAATGATGATGATGATGCTGATGATGATGATGATTCTGCTGATGATGCTGATGATGATGGTGATGATGCTGATGATGATAATTATGCTGATGATGCTGATTGTGATGATGATGCTGATGCTGATGCTGATGATGATGGTGATGCTGCTGATGATGCTGCTGATGATGATGATGACGAAGAGGAGGAGGAGGAGAAGGAGGAGGTGGAAGAGGTGACGGAGGAGGAGGAGGCGAAGAGGAAATAGGACAAGGAGGAGGAGGAGGAGGAGCCCACATGTGTGATCATGTGTGGCGGGATCGACCATATATGTGTATATATGTATATATGTATATACATTTTGTATATCTAATGCAACTGTTAGTCTCGGTTCTCGTACTCCTAGTCGTACAACGAGTGCCAGTGGGAGTGCAGTGCTCGGAGTACGGTTGCGAATGCTATGACCACCATTGACGCTATTAGTGATATTTTTAATGCGGGTGCTACTCGCATTACTTTTGCGACTGGTGCTAGTTTTAACAGCAATTCTATCAATCTTAGTTCTGCTGGTGGCGTCAGCTGCGACTACTGCAACTACTGTTAGGGTTATGGCTACTACTAGGGCAACTACGGCTACGACGACGACGATTCTACTTCTTGTTGCTACTACTACTATTATTATTATTTCTATTATTGCTACTACTACTATTATTACTACTGCTATCAGCACTACTACTACGACAACTTATATCACTACTCGTACTACTACTACTACTACTACTACTACTACTACCGCAACTATTACTACTAGTACTACTGCCACTACTACTACTACTACTACTACTTCTACTACTACTACTACTACTACTACTAATACGACTACTACTATCACCACAATTACCACTACCACGTAGTAGTAGTCGTAGTCGTAGTAGTAGTAGTAGTAGTAGTAGTAGTAGTAGTAGTAGTAGTAGCAGTACTAGTAGTACGAGTAGTAATATAAGTTGTCGTAGTAGTAGTAGTAGTAGTAGTAGTAGTAGTAATAGTAGTAGTAGTAGTAGTAGTAGTAGTAGTATAGTAGTAGTAGTAGTACCACTAGGTAGTAGTAGTAGTAGTAGTAGTAGTAGTAGTAGTAGTAGTAGTAGTAGTAGTAGTAGTAGTAGTAGTAGTAGTAGTAGTAGTAGTAGTAGTAGTAGTAGTAGTAGTAGTAGTAGTTAGTAGTAGTAGTAATAGTAGTAGTACTAGTCGTAGTCGTAGTCGTAGTCGTAGTCGTAGTCGTAGTCGTAGTCGTAGTCGCAGTGGTAGTAGCTGTAGTAGCCGTAGTAGTAGCAGTAGTAGCAGTAGTAGCAGTAGTAGTAGTAGTAGTAGTAGTAGTAGTAGTAGTAGTAGTAGTAGTAGTAGTAGTAGTAGTACTACTACTATGATTATTGCCACACCCTCGCTCTTTTTCTCGCCCTCCTCGCCGAGGCCTCGCCGCCGCCACAGCCCCAGCGGCGGGATGCCGAAGATCAAGGCGAAAGTCTCCGGCAAGGGCAACGTGGCCCTCACGGCCGAGCTGCTGCGCAAGACCCGGCTCTGCGTGTTCTACGCGCAGGGCGCCTGCTCCCGCGGCGACGAGACCTGATGTCCGCCGAATACGCTCCACTACTCGCAAAGTGCCTACTCGCAAATGGCCGAAATACGTGTCTTCCTCTATGTAATATATCGTGCATCTTCCGCGGCGGATACAGGCAATTTGGGAGTAGTTGATTTGCGAGTAGTGGAACGCGCTTGTCCTGACGTGGAGGGGGAATCAGGGAGCAGGGATGGTTATGAGGAGGAAGTGTTGGCCAGGCGAGCAGGCATCGTGGAACTTGGTTGATTGCCACCGCCTTGCTTTGACTTGGTGGAGTTTGGTGTTGGTTTGGTCCACCCGCAGTGCGCCCGCGCTCAAAGCAAGGCGTCCGATACCATTCTGGTCTTGCGCAGTCCGCGGCCAGTAACTTGAAAACGTGCCCCAACCGTTCGTTGGAATTTCTGGCGAGGTATTGCTGGGAAGTGTTGCCACCTTAGCTGCCCTGGTACGCCCGTGTTGAAACGCAACACGTGCCGTGTTCAACAAGTCCATGTGACATATTGCGTGTCGGCTCCACGTTTCGGCCCACGTGTTGGCGCGCGTGTCGCGCCAAATGTATGTTTTCGATCTACGTGCTGAGCTCCGTTTCAACACGCTACAGGTTGCGTGTTGCGTATCGGGGTGGCTGGGATTATTGCGCTTCGCTTGTGCGTGATCAGCATGTTTCCACAATGTGTTATTTTTCTCACGCGCTTTACCACATGACCAAGAGTGGCAATTATCTCATTGGGGTTGGGCGGACAAACTTCACAACGGGTATTCAGTCGCAAGTGTTTTCGATCAGAATTATTGTGCCAGAGCGTGTAGAGTATCGCATCCAACCTCGAATTTAAACTTTTTGTTTGATTTCCAGCTGTCGCCGTTGCTACGTCTCACGCGGTGAGAGGAGGAAGAAGATGAGGGAGGATGATACGACAGAATGACGGAGGGAGGGATGAGGGAGGAGGTGGGTTTTAGGGGGGTTTGGGGCATTCTAGGGGCTTTTGGGGGATTGCAGGATGTTCCAGTGAGCATCTCAGGTGTCCTGGGAGGAAGAGGAGGAGGAGCAGGCCACGGAGGAAGAGGAGGTGGAGGAGATATGTATATATATATACATATATATATGTTTACACAATTTTATTCAAATAAGCATCAAGTTACAGAGGGAGAGAGAGATAGAGAGAGAGAGAGAAGGAGAGCCAGAGAGAGAGAGAGCGAGAGAGAGAGAGAGAGAGAGAGCGACAGAACCAAAAGAAAGAGATAGAGAGAGATATAACGAAACACAGAGAGACAGAGAGACAGAGAGAGAGAGAGAGAGGGAGAGAGGGAGAGGGAGAGACAGAGATGAGGGAGAGACGCATCAGCATGGGAGCAGGAAGGGATGAGGAGGCGCATCATTCGGCAGCTCTTGCCATGTTCATCCTGGGCAGGGATACACTCTACATTTGTCATACGCCGAGAGAATCAGTGCACCAGCCCAAGGCCACCCATGATAAGCCTAGCCAGCCGAGGGACCCCGGGATAAGAAGGAGAGCGAGGGATATGAAGAGGAGGAGGAGGAGAAGGAGGAGAAGGAGGAGGAGGAGGAGGAGAGCGAAGAGGGGAGGAAAAGTATGATGATGATGCAGATGATGATGCTGCTGATGATGATGATGATGATGCTGATGATCATGATGATGATGATGCTGATGATGAGGATGATGATGATGATGAGGATGAGGATGATGATGATGATGATGATGATGATGATGATGATGCTGATGCTGATATTGATGATGATGTTCTTGCCGAGGATGGTGATCATGATGATGATGACGACGATGGTGACGCTGCTGATTTTTGGATGTTGTTGTCGTCGTCGTGGTTGATGATGAGGATGATGATGACGATGTTGCTGATGCTGATGATGCTGACGATGCTGATGATGCTGCTGATGATTGTGCTGCTGCTGCTACTGATGATGATGATGATGATGATGATGATGAAGAAGAAGAAGGAGAAGGAGAAGAAGACGATGATCATGGTGGTGGTGGTGATGATGATGGTGATGATTATGTCGAGGAGGAGGAGGAAGAAGAGGAGGAGGCGAGCGACGATGGGCGCGCGCGCAGCGTCAGCCGGTTGTTGGCCCATGCGGCGAACCTGTGCGGGCAGCTGGCGGGACAGAGAAGCAGGAGGCGGCCGGCGGGTGAGGCATCGGGAGAGCGCGGCGGGGGTGCCAGGACTCAGAGCAGGCAGCACGGCCCTCTCGCTGGGGCAGCCGGCGACAGGGCGCGAGCCTGACGCTGCTTTGGCGGCTTCGTGGGCCGTTTTCTTTTTGGTTTCGTCCTGAGAGCACGGGCGGAACGCAGGCAGAACGAGGGGAAGGCGAGGATAACACGAACACGGAGAACGCTGCTTCGCTCGAGCCTTGGTGGGCGAGTGGACGAGGGCGAGCCCAGTCTGCCGATGGGCGGCGGCGGGGTCAACCCACGCTTCGCCGCTTGCATTTTGCTTCCAAAATCTGTCTGTAGGGGGCGCCGGCCGGCCCACCCCCGAATGCGCGGGCCCCCTCCGCCCTCCCGCCCCGTCCGCCCCCCACCAGCACGCGCTCCTAGCTAGCATGGTCTGGTGGCTCGCGCCCCCGTTGCCGTGCGCCCCCCGCTGCCGCCCCCCTGCCTGCCTGCTTGCTTGCTGCCACCGCACCGCACCTCATAAGAAATCGCAGATCGCTGTTGGAAACACCCTCACACCCGGAAAAAGCACACGAAAAAAGCCGAGACACGATGAATCAAGCAAAGGAAACAAGAAGATCCGCAGACTCCTCCTCCTCTCCTCCTCCTCCTCCCATACTCATTTCCTTCCCTACCCTACCCCTCTCCTCCTCCTTCTCCTCGCTCCTCCTTCCTCCTCTTCACTTCCTCCTCTCCCTCCCTCCCTCCTCCATCTCTCCCTACTACCACCTCCTCATCTCCTCCTCCTCCGCTCACCCTCCTCCTCCTCCTCCCTTCATCCCCCTCCTACTATTCCTTCCTTCCTCAGGTCCTCCTCCTCCTCCTCCTCCTCCTCCTCCTCCTCCTCCACACCAGTACACCATAGAGGCATCATCCTTCAGGACACAGCCCAGCGGCGAGGCTGGCGGTCCTGCTCCCACTCAACACTCGCGCACCAGAGGCACTGACCTCCGGGACATAGCTCGGCGCAAATGCCGGCGGTCCTGCTGCCATCCCACTCGCACATCAGAGGTGTTGACCTCCAGGACACAGCCTGGCGACAATGCCGGCGGTCCCCGGCGGCTAGGCCGGCGGTCCTGCTCCCACCCACCACTCGCACACCAGAGGCACTGACCTCCGGGACATAGCTCGGCGCAAATGCCGGCGGTCCTGCTTTCACCCCCAATCGCACACCAGAGGTGGTGACCTCCAGGACACAGCCCGGCGGCAATGCCGGCGGTCCTGCTTCCCATCCACACCCGTACACCATAGAGGCATCGTCCTCCAGGACACAGCCCGGCGGCGAGGCCGGCGGTCCTGCTCCCACTCAACACTCGCACACCAGAGGCATTGACCTCCGGGACATAGCCCGGCGCAAATGCCGGCGGTCCTGCTGCCATCCCACTCGCACACCAAAGGTGTTGACCTCCAGGACACAGCCTGGCGACCATGCCAGCGGTCCTGCCTCCACTCAACATTCGTACACCATAGATAGACGCATCGTTCTCCAGGACACAGCCCGGCGGTTAGGCCGGCGGTCCTGCTCCCACCCAACACTCGCACACCAGAGATGGTGACCTCCGGGACATAGCCCAGCGCAAATGCCGGCGGTCCTGCTGCCATCCCACTATCACACCAGAGGCGTCGACCTCTGGGACAGCCTGGCGGCAATGCCGGCGGTCCTGCTGCCATCCCACTATCACACCAGAGGCGTCGACCTCTGGGACAGCCTGGCGGCAATGCCGGCGGTCCTGCTTCCATTCCACACTCGCACAACAGAGGTATAGACCCCCAGCAGAAATGCTGGCGGTCCCGCCTTTGTTTTACCCCTCGAATGCGGCGCGTTTCTACCTGCGTTGGGCTCAAGTTCTACACTCGCTGCATTCTGTAACGAGGACTTTGTACGCTGTCGCGTGTGTCGCAGGGATCTCTCTCCCTGTTTACCCGCCGACATTCCTGGCTTCATCTCGAGCCCCCTCGAATTCCCACCTGCGTGTGTTATTTTACTTGTGTGCTTGTGCAGCACACCAGAGGATTTGTTTACCGCGTGTTCGGCCGCCGTCCCCGTTTGGCGAGAGCCCCAGCACGCCACAACAAAGTGCGGCTCTTTTGGGGGCACTGGTCAGCTGCATAGTGCAGTAGCATCCGTGATAACATGTCGTGTTTTTTTTCCCCTTTCCCTGCTTTCCCTTCCCCGTCCTCCCTTCTCCTTCCTCCCGCGTTCATCCGCAGCTTCGGTATCCTTCACCTCATCCCCCTCCCGTTCCTTCCACCTCAGCAACCGTGGCTCACGACGGCCCCGCTGTCGGATGATCAAGGTCACGGGGTTTGTTCGGGTTGTTCCCTTAGCCTTCAACCCCCCCTCAATGCAGCCACTACCACGGACGGACGTTGTGTGTTTTGGGTGCGCCCACAAGGCGCCACGGACCAGAGGGGGGTGTTCCGGGCTGCTCCCTTAGCCCTTAGCCCTAAGGACCCCTCAAAACGGAGTCCAACACCATGTGCATTGTAGCCTGCGCAGGCGCCCCCGTTGGCTGTGGGTTGCGCCATCAAGGCTCCGCACCACTAGGGACGCTTTGTCTCGTGATGGCCCCGCCGTTGGATGATTAAGAGTGGTTTGTTCGGGCTATTCCCTTGGCCCGAAGAGCCCCCCCGGGCCAGAGCTCCCACCACGAGCGGTCATTTTCTGCTCTGGGTGCACCAGCAAGGCGTTACAAACCAGGGGGGGCGCTCGGGCTGTTCCTCTGGCCCGAAGGACCCCCCCCCCAAACGGTGGACACCACTTTGCACACACTGTAGCCTATGTAGACGCCCTTGTCGGTTGTCGGTTGCTTGCGTCCTCAAGGCGCCACACACCACCATGGTAACCTCACGGTAGCGATCGGTTCGTCTTCTGCTCTTCGTTTTCTTCGCTGGTCTTTGTCAGACACCCGTGCATCATTGGTTTACCTTTCAGGGGGTCGGGTCCTTACATTTCGGTTTTCGGAGGCCTCTGGAAGAGGTGGCGGGCCAAAAGGAAGGTCCCTCCAGGGGTCCACGGGCGGGCACGCACGGCCGGCCCATGAGAGCCGAGCCCGAATTCCCGCTGCGCCACCAGCGCCGACGCCTTGTGTCCTCTCTCTCTCTTTCTTTGGAGGGGACGAGAGGAAGTAGGAGGAGGGGGCTTTGGACACCGTACTCAGAATTCAGGGAGGACGCGCGGGGCGCCTGTAAGGAGACACACACACACAAGGACACACAGTCTCCGATGAGCACCTCCCTTGAGCTCGCTGGGGTTTTCGCCACCTGGGCGACACAGGCCAAGGGGGGTCATCTGGGCTGGCCCCAAGACCCAAACAAACCCTCAATGGGGCTCCACCACCCCACGCACATACAATCTGGCGACAACTTGTTCACATGGCGCCACAACCGTTGGCCCGTCGTACCCCCTTTGGGAGGTCGCCTGGGCGGTCGGTTCCGTATTGGGTGCGTCACCACGGTGCCACAAACCAGAGGGGTTTGTTCGGGCCGCTCCATTGGCCCGAAGACCCGCCCAGCACCGGGGCTGGCAGCACGGTCGTTTTCCTTTGTGGGTGCACCAGCAAGGCGCCACAAACCAGGGGGGGGTGTTCGGGCTGTTCCTTTGGCCCGAAGGACCCTCCCAAACTGGTGTCCATCACCATGCGCACTGTAGCCTACGTGGGCGACCTTGTCGGTTGTCGGTTGCGCCATCAAGGTGCCACACACCACCTCAGCAACCGTGGCTCACGACGGCCCCGCTGTCACGGGGGTTGTTCGGGCTGTTCCCTTAGCCTTGAACCCCCCCTCAATGCAGCCACTACCACGGGCGGACGTTTTGTGTTCTGGGTGCGCCCACAAGGCGCCACGGACCAGAGGGGGGTGTTTCGGGCTGTTCCCTTAGCCCCGAGGACCGCCCCAAACGGGGTCCAACACCATGTGCACTGTAGCCTGCGCAGGCGCCCCCGTTGGCTGTGGGTTGCGCCATCAAGGCTCTGCACACCACCAGGGGCGCTTTGTCTCCTGACGGCCCCGCCGTTGGATCCTTACGTGCGTCGTCAAGGAACCGCCAGTCAGGTGGTTTGTTCGGGCTATTCCCCTGGCCCGAAGAGCCCCCCCCGCGTCAGAGCTCCCACCACGAGCGGTAATTTTCTGCTCTGGGTGCACCAACAAGGCGTTACAAACCAGGGGGGGCGCTCGGGCTGTTCCTCTGGCCCGAAGGACCCCCCCCCAAACGGTGGACACCACTGTGCACACACTGTAGCCTATGTAGACGCCCTTGTCGGTTGTCGGTTGCTTGCGTCTTCAAGGCGCCACACACCACCATGGTAACCTCACGGTAGCGATCGGTTCGTCTTCTGCTCTTCGTTTTCTTCGCTGGTCTTTG
>CAUYUJ010009972.1:10000-31026 GCA_963575745.1 Prorocentrum cordatum
CGCGGCCAGCGCAGCTCCTTCTCTTCGCCCCCCGCAACCAACTTTTCCTCGCCCACCCCCACAGCCAGCGCACCCCCCCTGCTCCGACCACTTTATTATATTGCGCATGTGTCTAGAGCTCCGACCATGTATTTCGGCACGGCACCAGTCCCCCTTCCGCCCTTTCTCGTAGCCGCCAGCGCGCGGCACGGCACCACTCCACCCTCGGCCCCCCTCCGCAGCCAGCCCACTTTTCCTTCCCCCGCCAACCTGCACGCACCCTCCGCCCCGATTCTTTTTATTTCGGCACGGTACCAGACCCGCCTCCGCCCTCTGGAGCAGCCAACCCACTCCCCCTTCCCCCCGCCAGCCAGAACGCCCCCCCCGGCACAGCACCGGCGCCGCGCCCCGCCCTCCCCTTTCCGCGGCCACCCCACATTCTTCCGCCACTAGCCATCGCGCACCCTCCGCCCCGACCTTTTTTATTTCGGCACGGCACCGGCACCGCGCCCGCCCCCTTGCCCCTTCCGTAGCCAGCCCACCTCCTCCTTGCCCACCAGCCAGCGCGCCCTTCCGGCCCGAACACTCCACTACGACAGTGCACCGTCACCGCGCCTGCTCCCTTCCCCCCACAGCCAGCCCACCTCCTCCTCCTCCCCAACCCGCTAGCGCGCCCCCTCCGCCCCGATTTTTTTTTTCGGCATGCCACCCGTGCCGCGCCCCCCGCGGCCAGTCCACTTCCTTTTCTGCCACCTGGAAGCGCGCCCCGTCTGCCCCGCTTTTTTATTTCGGCACGGCACGGGCGCACCCGACCCCCCGCCACCCCTCCGCGGCCAGCTCACTTCCTTCTCCTCCTCCAGCCCGCGGGCCCCCTCCGCCCCGACCCCATTATTTTGGCACGGCACCGGCGCCTCGCCCACCCATCCCATTTCCGCAGCCAACCGTTTCCCCCACCCCCACAGCCAGCCTAGCCCTTCCTCGCCAGCCAGCGCGCCCCCTGCGCCACCACCCTTGTATTTCGGCAAAACACCAGCACCGCGCCCCTAGCACCCCAGACGGCCAGCCCATCTCTTCCTCGCCCGCCAGCCAGCCAGAGTGCCCCCTCCGCCCGACCCTTTGTGATATCGGCACGGCACCTGCACCGCGCCCTCCCTTGCGCCCGCGCGGCCAGCCCAGCTCTCTTTGCCCGCCAGCCAGCGCGCTCTTTCCGCCTCGATTATGTTACTTCGTCACGCCACCAGTTCCGCGACTTCCCCTTTCACCCACAGCCAGCCAAGCCTCTCCTCGCCCGCCAGCCAGCGCGCACCCCCCGCCCAGACCATTTTGTTTTGGCACAACACTGGCGCCGCGCACCTGCTTCCCCCAACAGCCAGCCCAGCTCCTCCCCGCCCGCCAGCCAGCGCGCCCCCTGCGTCCCGACCTCTTTATTTCGGAACGGCACCAGCCCCAGCCCCCCTACACACACACAGACAGCCCAGCTCTTCCTCGCCCACCACCCACCGCGCCCACGCCCCAACTTTTTTACTTCGGCACTGTCAGCCCTGCGGATCAGCCCCTTGGGTTCCGCCGTAGCCCCCAGTTTCGGCCGTTGGTCCCAAATCATCGTCGTGTCCGCCCTGCAAACCCCTGTTCGCCATCTTCGCCTCTCTGACTGTTTCTGCTCCCTCCCTTTATTGCCCCTCCTCGTCTGCACTTTCCGTTCCCTGCTCCCGGCGCTTCCCTTTATTTCTCGGCCTCCTCCCTCTTCGCCATCCTTCCCCCATTCGCCCCCCTCGTCCTCTGTCTCCTGTGTCCTCGTTTTTCTCCTTCGCCATTTGCTCCCCCCCCTGCCCTTAAGTATCCTCCCACTCTTCCCCCTTGTCATCCTCTTTCTCTTCCTCTTTTCCCCACCTCCCCTCGTGTGCAAGAGCCATGGCACGCGTGCCTCTTGTTTATAAGGAACGGGGATGGAGGAGAGGAGGGGGACGAGGAGGAGGAGGAGGAGGAGGAGGAAGAGGAAGAGGAGGACGACGAGGCGGAGAATGAGGAGGAGGAAAAGGAGGAAAGAGGGGGAGGAGGAGCAGGAGGAGGAGGAGCAGGTAGAGGAGGAGGACGAGGAGGAGCAGCAGCAGCAGCAGGAGGAGCAGCAGCAGCAGCAAAGAGGGGGAGAGAGGAGGAGAGAAGGATGACGGAGGAGAGAGGAGAGATAAATGAGGCAAGCTATGCGCGCTCGCGCCATATCTGACATCATATCCATCCCTGAAATCCCCTCCCATTGCGCTGACTGTCTCTGTCTGCGGGCGTGGGTCATAGCCGAAGTGGAACTCCCAAAACATATTTCGTCGTGTTATGCGCAATCGGGAATGGCAGAGCTGCGTACACAGGGGAGGGAGGAAGTGGCGTGTGAGCAGGAGGATGAGTAGGAGGAACAGAAGGAGGAGGAGAAAGAGGACGAGGACGAGGACGAGGACGAGGACGAGGACGAGGACGAAGAGCAGCAGCAAGAAGTGGAATGGAAGGAGTCGGAGGAGCAGAAGGACCATGGGAAGGTGGCGGAGGGGAAATTGGGAGGGGCTGGTTACGAGGAGAGAGGACTCGGATTCAGAAGTGTGGCGCGCGCCGGGGCGACAGCGCCGTTCTGACCCACGCAGCAGCGGAAACGCCATTGCGAAACACTGGAGTCGACTGGCTTGCAAAAAAGTGTTCGGAGAAGTCAGCTCGGCGCAGTCCTGTGCGCACAAGAAACAGAACGCGCAGGGGGGGGGCGCGATCTTCCAGACATGGCCAGGGGAGAGGAGAGTAAGACACACCTCTATAAATATGTATATATAGATATAGCTATAGATATAGATATATAAATATAACTATATATATATATGTGTGTATATAGCCGGACGAATACAAGGAAAACCTAGACACACAGACACTGACGTGGCACAATCCTGGGCCCGGCCAGGGAGCTCGTTGCCGGAGCGCCCCCGAAAGGCCCCAAGGGAGGCTCCAGGAGGGCCCGACGAGCGGCCCCGGACGGCCACGATGGGCCCAAGATGGTCCAAGTTGCGCGATCCCCAAAGGCCTCCTCCTCCTCCTCCTCCTCCTCCTCCTCCTCCTCCTCCTCCAAGATGGTCCAAGATGGTCCAAGTTGCGCGATCCCCAAAGGCCCCGACGCTTTCCCCGGGACCGGCTTCTCCATCCCGAGTCGGCTTTTGACGGCCTCGGGGCCCCACGAGGGCCCCCGGAGGCCGAAAAGAGCGAACAGCTTCCCATGATCGCAGGCCTAGAGGTTGACACCAACACCAAGATCGGCGGTGTGCCTCCACCGAGGGAAGACAATCCGATCTTGGTGATGGTGGTGATATTCCGGCTTCCAAGAACGAACTCCCCAGATGGCCCAAGGGGGCCCGAAGACGACTCCCCAAAGGCCCCTGGGAGGAAAAAATACGGGTGCCTAAGGTTTCGGTGCAGTGTTTGTATGCTCGACTTCTCGGTCCAGAGCGCCCGAGATGGCCGAAGAGGCCCCCGAGATCGCTCCAAGATGGCCACAGAGGGCCCCAAGACGAGCCCAGGACGACCCAAGAGGGGCCCAAGACGCCCACAAGACGCCCCCCGAGGGGCTCCAGGCAGCCCGAGAAGGCCCCAAGACACCCCAACTGGGCCCCCAGACGGCCCCAGAGCAGCCCCGAGAGGCCCCCAAGATTGCCCTTAGGAACCAAGACGGCCCCAGAGGGCCCCAACACAGCCCAGGAGGCCCCCAAGACGGCCTGAAAACGGTTTCAAGAAACCCCGAAGAGGGCCAGGACTTTGCAATAGTACGTCGACGGTCAGATCATCTCTCTCTCTTTCTCTCTCTCTCTCTCTCTCTCTCTCTCTCTCTCTCTCTCTCTCTCTTTCTCTTCTTTTAATGTTTCTATACATATACACACATACATACATTTCGCGCTCTCTCTTTCTCTGCCTCTCTCTCTCTCTCTTTCTCGCTCTATCTCTCTTTCTCTCTCTCTCTCTCTCTCTCTCTCTCTCTCTCTCTCTATATATATCTCTCTCTACATCTGTATATATATATATATATAAAGATAGATCGACGGCGCTCCAGGCTCCCCTGGTCGCCGAAGAGTTAACCAGAAGGCCTCCAGGTGGTCCCAAGAGACCTCCGAGAGGCGTCCCGAGAGGGCCCGAAGAGCCCAAAGTCGTTCATACTACTGTTTTTTTTCCTGAGCTGCTGGCGTTTCCGCGCGTTCGAGCTCCCAACGCTCCAGGACAGCCGAAGAGGCCCCCAAAGACCGCCCCGTGGCCAGCACCAGAGGCCCCCAAGAGGGCCCAACACGGCCCCAGAGAGCCTCGAGACTGCCCAGGAAACGCCCAAGATGGAGGGTTTCTTCGAAGGGCT
The DNA here is from genome assembly GCA_963575745.1 of Prorocentrum cordatum. NCBI lineage: Eukaryota > Dinophyceae > Prorocentrales > Prorocentraceae > Prorocentrum > Prorocentrum cordatum. The sequence continues at coordinate 14,346 of CAUYUJ010009972.1, forward strand.
CAGGCGAATCGTCCTCCTCCTCCTCCTCCTCCTCCTCCTCCTCCTCCTCCTCCTCCTCCACATCCTCCTCCCCCCCTCCTCCTCCCCTCCTCCTACTCCTCCTCCGCAGCCTCCTCCTCCTCCTCCTCCTCCTCCTCCTCCTCCTCCTCCTCCTCCTCCTCCTCCCCCTCCTCCTCCCAAGAGACGCCCAAGACGGCCTGAAAACGGTTTTAGGAAGCGCCCAAGAGATTAACCAGGACGGGCCAAGAGCGCCCCAGGAGCGCTCAAAATGGGCCCGAGGGCGAGAGCAGGAGGCCTCAAGAGGCCCCCGAGAAGCCTCCAGGGGGGTTGGGGTTTCGTCTCCGCGGCTGTCCGACGAAAAGCCAGGAAGGCGCAGCACATGCAGAGGTACATCCAGGTCCGGAGGGCCTCGAACCGCAGAACTCTTCTCGGTGGAGCGGAAGCCCCAGACGGTTCCGTTCCTGACTCCGCGGAAGGGAGCGCGAAGCTCCTTGCCGATTACTGGGGAAGTTCATGGGGATCCGCCAAGGGATCTTGACTACCGGTTGCCGTTTCGGAGGTTTGTCCAGGAGGTGTCTGGCTGGGCGTCGCAGGGCGCCACGTCTCCTCAGTTCGCCGACGTGACTCGGAGGTTTCGGAATTACTCTCCCTGTCCTGACAGGATCCCATTCAGGTGCCATTCGAATAGCGGGAAATAGGTGGGCAGAAGTATTGCTGCAAGCCTACAGCGAGCTCCTCGAGGGGACGACGGCCGCCGACTCTTTCAGAGAGCGCTTGACGGGATTGATCATCAAGGCGGGGTTGCTTGAGTGCGTCGGCGAGCTGATTAAGGCTCCTTCTGAGAGTAGGAAGATCTGTCCAACACGGATTACCAGATATTACGTGCTTGGTTGTCCCATGGGTTTGTGTTCTCTTGTGCCGAACCTCTGAGAGGATGCGTGGACGGTCGTTTCCGGAACGACAACGCGCCGGGGGGCATTGCGACGCCGGCGATTTGGCACAGCGGCCTGGGCGAGAGGAGCCCGGGAGGCATAATGTTAGATGTGAAGCGTGTCTTCCCGAGTTTGAGTCATGGGTGGATCTGGCGGGCCCGGGGGCGATGAGGATTCCTGAAAGCGCCATTCGTGCCCTGAGAGGCTCTTGCGCCGCGGGATCCGCGCCAAGGTCATCCTCGCTGGACAAGAAGCTCCCAGGGCTTACTCTTCAGGAATAGAGCAAGGCCGCACAGCTCCAGGCGCTACTCTCGCTCTAGCCATTGGTCCAGCAGCCCGCGCGTCGACCCCGCATTCCTGCACTGCTGCTTCGCCGACAATGTCTTGCATGGGTCGAGGGGCCTGGTCGAGACGGCCACGGCTCTGCTGGCCAGCGCGGGCTCGCAGCTGGTCTCTTTCTCAACAGCGAGAAGGCGAGATTGGCTTTTGTGCTGGAGCATAGCGGGCAGCACGTTCCCGGCAGCCTCGACGATTTGCGCGTCGACCCTGGGCTCATCCAGGCGCGTGCCCGTGGGACACAGTTCGAGGTTCTGCTTGGTCGGGGCGGCGGCGCAGCTGGATAGCTGGACGGAGCCCCCGGTCGAGCACACTGGACGGGCCAGGTACTGGCTCAAGCCGTAGCCGGCTCAAGGACTGGCTCAAGCCGTAGCCTGGTTCACTACCACCACCACCATCGATCACACCCCATCCCACTCAGCCCCTCTCTCTGCTGCTCGCGATGGCCGCCACTGGCGCAGCTGCGGCCGCCATTAACGCGGACGCGGTAACTTTAGTCGTCGCTGAGGTCATGGACGAGGCCTCGGAAGATCAAGGCACAGGGCTGACGCAAGCCGCTGCTGGGCTGGTGGTGATCGACCCGCCACCGCCGGCCGCACTGCCCGGCGCCGACGCCGCGGCTGCCGGGGTTTCGAGCTCCGACCCCCTCCGCGACACGCTTTTCCGGGAGTGGGCGCACCAGGAGATCCTCGTGCATTTCGAGTTGATCAACGCGATGGTTATTAGCGATCCTGCGATCAACGACCTCCCCATCACCCTTCCCACAGACCTCGACGCCTTGAAGATGATCTTCAAAAAGCTGGCCTACGTGGTCGGCGCCGCGGACCCGCGGCTGCACCTCGGCCTCGCCCGCTTTGAGGGCCCCACCCCCTCGGAGCAGCTGATCGCTGCACGCTTGCGCACGGCCCTCATCCTCTGCGACTTGACGCTCAAGGCTCCCCTGTCCGCGGCCGACCGCTCGGGCATCCACCAGATCGCCGGCGAGGTCCGCGGCACGGCTTCGGCCTGCGGGACGGAGCTCCCGGGGGTTTCGGCGGAGCGCAAGAAGCTCAAGCCGATCAAGCTTCCTCTGTGGAAGGAGCTGGGCGCTGCCGCGCGCCCCCTTCTCCGCGCCCTCGCTCCTGCTGACCGCCAGGAGGTCTTCCTCACCCAGTGGTCCAGCATCCCCCCCGACGGCGGCAACTACGACAGCGAGGGCGACGTGGCTATTTCCCGCCGGATCTCCGAGCTCTTGGAGAAGGGCGACGAGAGAACGTGGGACTTGACAGCTGGCCAACATCTGGTGGCCTGGGCTCCGGAGGATGCTGGGTCTCTTGCTCGTCTCATGGCTTCGCTCCTGCGGCGAGCGGACCCGGCCCGACGCCCAGCCAGCTTGCGGATGGTGGTGCCTCTCCCGCTCACTCACGGCATGAAGGACGCGGTGGGCGTCACAGACCTCTGGTCGCACCCGCTCCTCGGAGACAAATGGGCGTCCGCGGTGCGGGCGCAGCGCTTCTGCTCGCAGCCCTTGGAGCTGATCCTTCCTGGCCGGACTCAGCCACGGCATGTCCAAATGGGCCTTGCGATCTTCGGCATATGGCTGGACATGCCCCGCCAGGTGCCTCGCATGGTTGAAGCCTTGACGCCCTTGTTCGCGGTTGAGTCATCCATCATCGCGACGCTTGATATGCCCTTGGACTACCTCCCGGATCTCCTCCGCCTGTTGGCGGACCCGCGGTTACAGGTCCTCACTGTGCGCCAACCCCGTCGCAGTCCGAGTAGCTCACAGGACACTCCTAGGAGCTGCCTTGATATGGTTTTCCCCACGCAGTGCGCCGAGCTGGACGCCATCGTCATCCTGAACCGCATCCGCGCGTCGCCCCTGCCGCCAACAGCGTATTTCGCGCTGAACACAATCTACGACAATAGGGAGGCCATGATCTTGGAGTTCACGCACCCGGACTGCATCCCGCGCTTCTGGCCCCTCTGCGTGCAGATGGTGTTCTTGTCGCGCACCAAGGCTTTAGTCCTGTCACATGCTACGTCGGACACCTGGGGAAGTGTGATGGATCAAGTTCTCAAACACGATCCCGAGGTTTCCGCCTCCCGTCTTCGCTGGCGCCCTTCGGCCTACGGCGGCCGCCCCGTGGCCTCCCCCTCGGCGACCACCGCAGCGCTGGCGGCCACCCGCCGGAAGGCGCAATCAGGAGGAGGCATGGAGCACATGACGGAGATCGTGATCAATGGCGAATTGGGCACCCAGAACTCCAGGGTGCTGGCGATGCTCATGGATCACGCGTCGCCCCAACTCGGCGTGGTGCTCCGGGAGGCCGTCGAGACGCATGGGCTGCGCCCTGGGGAGTATTTCTCCTTCCAGGCGCGCGACGTGCACGCTCCACCCGGACGCGTCCGCGCCCTTCTACGGGACCGGGAAGAGGTGCGCAAGCTGCACGCGGGGCTGCACGGCCAGATTATCAGGGTCGGCAATGACCAGGTTCGGGTAGAGATCCAGAACGATGCGCTCAATGCGCTGCGCGGGACGGGAAACGGGAGAGGGACGTGGATCTAGTCCCCCCACGCTCCGACGACTACGGGGACATCTCCCAGCTGGAGCGCCGGGGATCAATTCGGTGCATGTCTTCGGACGGGGCCGAGCGTTGGCTCATTGAGGTCGCCTTCTCTCTCCGCGCGGCAGCCGCCGCGCCGAGCGAGCGAGGCCCACCTGATGTGACTGCTCCTGGTCCGCGCACGTCCACGACGAGTTTTTCGAAATGTTCGAATTCTTTGCATGTTATCGACGGCGTGCGTTTTCCTCCTGATCGGCTCCTGCCTCCTCTCCGGCCTCTTCTCCCTGGCTGCGACGTCTGGCACCGCTACCTGGGCTCGCCCAGCGACGACATTCCGCCCAGCATGTACTACGCCCTCCGGCTGCGCCGCGCTCTTGGCGCGACCCCCAGCATTGCAGCGTCACCACTGCTTTAAACCATCCCGCCAGCGCCCACGGCTAGCCCGGCGAGGCGACTTGGGCAATTCAGAGGGGACTTCTCAGTCATCGCGTGGAATTCGCAAGCCTTCTTCGCGGTCACGCCAGGCCGGCAGGATATCAAGTCCTCGCACGTGCGCTCGCTCCTCGACCGCGCGTTGGTGGTGATGATCACGGAGGCCCACGGGACTACAGGTGCCCACGCGGTCTGGCGCCCGCCCGCGGGGACGTCGGCGTGGTGGTCGGCAGGCGCCACGACGGCCCATGCGGGGGTTGGTATCATTGTGAAGGACGAGTTGCTAACCAAGTTCGATCCGAACCCCGCGTGGAAGGTCGCCCTCCCGGGCAGGGCGGCCAAGTTGGAGCTACGCGGCCCCGAGGTGGCCCTGGATTTGATCGTGGTGTACTTCCCGACGGGCAACCAGCTCACGGACACCGACTATTATGGTTTCTCGGCGGCCGAGGTGGAGCGGTCTCCTTCGTTTCGCGACCTCCGTGGCTGCCTCCGCGCACGGCTCTCCCGCGCGATCGCCCCGCGGTCGTCAGCCTTGACGGTCTTAGGTGGCGACTTTAACTACGTGGCGGACCACTTCGATCGCATGTCGACGACCTCGGGCTCGCGCACTGGACGGAGGGATGCGGGCGAGGAGCGACACTTTCAGAACTTAGTCGGCTCCCCGCACGGGCTCGCAGAGATGTATCAACCCGAGCCCACCCATGCCTCGACGAGCTCTCGGGCCAGACTGGACCGGGTGCACAAGAACCACGACATGACGGACCAGCTGGACCGTCAACTGCGCGCGGTCGCGTTGGAGTGGAAGCCGCATCTGTCTGCTCATCGTCCCGTTCTGGTTTCTCGCACGGCCCCCCACCGGCACGCTTCGGCCACCCGCCGCATTCCCGACTTCGCGGTGCAGCATCCTGATTTCAAGCGTCGCGTAGCGCTGGAGTACGAGGAGCAATTGGCGACCTCCCCCTCGGCGTCTGGCCTAGCGAAGCTCCAGATCTTCAAGGAGGCGGTAAGGAATGTCGCTTTTCGGCTGTCTGCCGACAGCTCGGCCCCTCCCCCGGCAGAGTGTTTGGAGGACAGGCTGGGCCTCACCATGAAACTCATCCGCTCGATGGAGTGTGGGTTTCCGGGGGAGGTGCCCAAATGCTTGGTCCGCTATCCCCACCTTCGCGAGTTGGTCACCAATCCTTACGACTTCACTGGCAACCTCTCTGTCCGGCTACGGAACCTACGACAGCATGCTGCCGAGTTGGCCCGGGACCACGCCCTGGACGAGCTCGCCGCAGCTCGGACTGAGGCGGCCCCTGCACAGACCGACGTTGGTGAGGGCCGCGCCCGACGTACTCGCAAACGCGGCGCTCGACTGCTTCACCGCCTCGCACCAGGCCGTTCGGTGGGGATCTCTGCAGTAGTGGACGCCCAGGGCGTCGTGCAAACGAGCGCGGAGAAGATGGTCGCCATCCTCCGGTCGCATTGGAAGGGCGTGTTCGCACGTCGGGGGCACAATTCGGCACGTCTCCATGAATGGGTTGACCAAGAACAGGCTGCTCGAGGCCCCGACCGCCCGCTCCTGGGGCTGCCCCAAGGCCTCCGGCTGCGGCGACGCCATATCAAACGGGCCATCAAGATCACCGGCAACACAGCCCCTGGGCCCGACGGCATCTCATTCCGCATCTGGCGTCTCTTCGGGGAGCTGTCGGTGGACCTCTTGTTTGGCGCGTTCCAGGGCCTCGTTGATGAGAATGCGTTGGACGAGCTCGCATCCCTGGGGTTCGAGTTCAACGCGAGCCTCCTGCACCTGCTTCCGAAGAAGGCGGTGGGAGCCACCGACGAGGGCGTCCCCGTCTACAGCGCTGGCGCCACGCGCCCCTTGAATGTGGTTAACACGGATAATAGGATTATAGCAAGCGCGGTTCGGCTCATGCTGGAACCAGCCGTGGCCCCCCAGATCACGCGGGACCAACGCGGCTTCCTGCACGGGAGGTCTATGCTGGCTAACGTCATCGACGCGGAAGAAGGCATGTGCAACGACATTCTCACGCCTCGGGCGTCGCTCGCGTGCTTCATGGACTTCGAGGCGGCCTTCCCCTCCGTTGAACACGGCTTTCTGCTGGAGCTCTTCGCGGCGGCGGGCTGGCCGGAGTGGTTGCTGCGGTACCTCCGGGTCTTGTACAGCAGTAACGTGTGTTCGATTGCGTTAGGCGGCGCGCTCTTCGAGGGTTTCGTGGCCACGCGGGGCGTTCGCCAGGGATGCCCATTATCCCCTCTACTGCTAGCTGCCTCCTCGGATTTGTTGCTTGAGCGGGTGGGTCGCCTTTGCCATGCTCTTCGACGCGCGCATGCGGACGACACGGCCATATTGCTTCACGACGGGCTTACCTCCTTGGCCACGTTGGCAGCGATTTTCGATGAATTCGCCAGCATCTCCGGCCTCGGCCTCAGTATTGGGAAAACGGTTGTAGTTCCCTTTTTCGACGTGGATTTTGAGGACCTGCGAGCTGCCATCGCGGAGCGCGTCCCTTGGTGGGGTCAGACTGGGATCGCCCGCCACGCGCGGTATCTCGGCTTCGAGGTTGGACCCAGCCGCGGCGAACTCTCCTGGATGACCCCGCTGAAAAAGTTCCGCGAGCGCGTGGAGATCTGGAAAGCGATCGGCGCTGGGCTCCGCCTGACGGTGGAGGCGTACCGAGTGCACGTCCTTAGCGTGCTCATGTTCGTCGCTCAGCTGGAGCGCGTCCCAGCGACGGTGCTTACGGAAGAATCGCGAGCACTCCTCCGGCTCGTGCCTGGGCCGGCGGGTTGGGTGACCCCGGGCGTTCTGCAATCGCTCGTGGACTTGGGCATGGGCTGCGAGTTCAGTTCCCTGGCCTCGCGTGCGACTGCTGCTGCCGCACGGACCTGCCACTACGAGGACCGTGTCAATGGGGGCCTTCGAGCGCAGGACCGAGCCGAGCGGCTGCTCGGCCGATTGAGCAGCGCGGGTGCGGACGGTGTCAGCCTTGGTGTTATAGCATGGGTTGGGAGCTGCTCGCTGCGTAGGCTCGTCGAGGCGGCGGACGCGGTGACGGCAGCCGAACGATCCAGAGGGGTTGCTGTCTCCCTTCTGGAAGCCGACCCGCTCGACGAGGACGCGAGGAAGACCTGGCAACGGCGGGCCGTGGCGGTCTTGCGCCCGCGCGTGTCCGCGGCGCTCCCGCACGCTCGTCAACGGCTTGACCGATGGCCTCTTGCTATTCCTGCCGGTCGCCGCCCCGCCAGGATGATGTCAGTTTGCAGGGTCCTCCCCGCCAGAGGCACGCACAGGATCGGCGCGGCCTTCATTCGGGCTGCCTTCAACGGGTGGTGCACTGCTCGCCGCTTCCAGGGGCGCGCCGGCTGTCTTCTGGGGTGCGGGCGTGGGAACGACAGCATCGAGCACTACAGCTATTGCGCGACGTACCACAGCTTCTGCCGCCAGCACGCGGGGCTGGCGGCCCCAGCCGCGGAGGACAGGTTGGCTTGCTTCCTGAACTTGGGGCATTCGACTCTGATTCGGCGTGACGCTGGTTGCTCCAGAGAGCGCGCAACGATGCTGCGCGCTCTCACCGTGTATGCCGCTTATCGTGTACAGGCGTCAGTTCGGTCAGGGTCATTGCAAGTCGCCGAGGCCGCGGGCGCTCTGCCGGCCACGCTGCGGGAGGGTGCCCGCGGGCACCCTGCCCTGGAGTCACTGCTGCGCGTGGCGCGGCGCCGGCAGCGCGAGCAGTAGTCAGATTTGTCGCTTCTTTCTTCATATTATCCCTCTTTCGTCGCGCCGTCAACCGAAGACTTTACACTTTACTTCAGGAATGGCTTCGCGCCCAGGCCGCCATACGTGCGTGGCTTTTGTGGCCCGTCGGATATTTTCCGGCGTGCATGTTCGCAGGCCCGATGTTGGCTCTTTCCTCTTCTGCGTTTCGGGTGGCCCTGTAGGGTAATCCACAGGTGTCGCCGCTGCACTTCTTTTCTCCTCCGCCTCTCTCCCCCTCTCCCTCTTTCTCCTCCTCCTCCTCCTAGTGTGGCTTGGTAGGTCGCCAGTCAATCCCGTCTCCTTCCCTCCCTCCTTGCCGCTGCCGCCGCTGCCGCCTCTCCCCCTTCTGATAGCGTGTTGGTGCGTTTGATTCGCTCCACCGGAGCTGCGCTCGCGGGGGATTCCCGAGCGCTGGGGCATGACCAGTCTACGGCCCGTTTTGACAGATACGTTTTAAGTGGGAATTCGTATCGGGAGGCCCGCGTTAGCCAGCGCATTCGCCAGACTGCAGGTCGACTCCCTCGTCCTCGTCCTCCTCTCCTCGTCTCCGCCTCCTCCTCCCCCTCCCTCTCGAGCCATCGAAAAACCCGGTCTTAAGTAACATTTCCGCCCTGGCCCCCGGGCAATAATTGTCTCGGGTGCTCTTTCGCTGTCCCTGCCACGTGCCTGATAGCGTCTCCGTATTATTTGGTGGTCGGCTGCCCACGCAGCCCGGCTTCCCTCCATGTCCGGGGGCAGTGGCCATGCGAAGTTGTCGAGGCATCCAGCCGCCGTGGTCGACGTGAGGAAGAAGAGAAAAAAAAACAACAAAACAAAAAAAAAATAATAATAATAATATAAATAAATAAGTTGTTTTTTAATATATATATTTTTTTTTTTTAAAAAAAAAAAAAAAAAAAAAAAAAAAAAAAAAAAACTGGACGGGCCAGGGGAATTCGAGGGCTCGGTCTCGAATTCGTCGAGACGCCGCCGGCACAGAAGTCGTTCGCGCCACCAGGCACCCATATATGTCGCCCGGTGTTTGTCCGAACCACCAGCCCACACGTAGAGCCTCGAGGACGAGCGTCTCCAGCTGCTGCTGAGTGGATTTCGCCACGCAGGGCCTCGAGATGTTTTTCTTGTTTTTATGATTGGAGCGTGCAGGATATCTTTCAAGGTGTCGCGTCTCCTCCATGCCAACATGGCGGCCCGTCACCGAACGGCCAACAGCAGAGTAGCAAGTTCCGTGAGGTGGTTGAGCTGCATAGCGAGACAGATGTTGGAGCGGAGCACGTCGCGGCGCTCCCGTTCTGCGAGACGTTCCTTGAAAGCCGCCTGTCTCAGCAGAACGCAGCATGCGAACTTCTTGAATCGGTTCCTGGTGTTCCAGAGGACATTGAGAACAGGCGATGGTAGGCAAGTCAGGTCAGATTGTATTTCCCGTTTTTGTTGGGGGACGTGGTCTTCTTCCGAGAATGAAGTATTGATGCGAGAGTGGAGAGTGAGGTGAATAAGAGGATGATGACTCAGATGAGTAGAGTAGGCAAGATTGTCCCCAATTTCGTCATGTCTAGTGTAAGTATGACTTGGCTCACTGCGTGGAGCACCTCTCGGAGGCACCATAAGAGTGTATCATGACATCTGCTCGGTTGTGCGAGTGTTGGTGGTGACGATTGGCTGCCCTATGTGGAACGTTCGATTTCGTATCACAATATTTTTGAGGTTCTCCCGAAACCGGACCCCTCCTGTGCAGATTGCGCAGGGTCCGAAAGGCTTTGTCTCCATTGTTTCCTGGGAATCTATGGAGTCCCAGGTATCGTGCGCGCTCGCTTTAGATATCCTCTTCAATGCTTCTACTTCAGTGAGGAACTCAGGTAAGCGCCTGAACGCAAGGGCAAGGGTAATCGCCGCGCGGCATGCTGTGTGCAGGCGCGTCTTGCTGGGAGGACACGCGCGGTTGGGATGAGTGCACCTCCACCTCGCCCTTTCTCCCCCGCCCGTTTTCGTCATCATCCTCACCTCCTCCATCTCGTCCACCTTCCTCCTCTCTTCTTCCTCCTCGCTCCCCCAGCCCCTCCCCGCAGAGGCCCGCGTGCCTACCCCGCGGCCAGGGTCGGGAACGGGGCCGCTGCGCAGCGCGGGGCGGCCGGTGGAAGTTCGATGGGGGCGGGCGCCCTGCGGCAGCTTCGCGAGGCACGCGTCCTTCATTCTCCCGCATTACCCTCCTCGCTCTACTCCTTCTCCTCCTCCTCCTCCTCCTCCTCCTCCTCCTCCTCCTCCTCCTCCTCCTCCTCCTCCTCCTCCTCCTCCTCCCTTCCTCCTCCTCCCCTCCCTCCTCCTCCTCCTCTCCTCCTCCTCCTCCTCCTCCTCCTCCTCCTCCTCCTCCTCCTCCTCCTCCTCCTCCTCCTCCTCCTCCTCCTCCTCCTCCTCCTCCTCCTCCTCCTCCTCCTCCTCCTCCTCCTCCTCCTCCTCCTCCTCCTCCTCCTCCTCCTCCTCCTCCTCCTCCTCCTCCTCCTCCGCCTTCTCTTCCCCTTCCTTCTCCTCCTCCTCCCTCCTCCTCCTCCTCTCCTCCTCCTCCTCCTCCTCCTCCTCCTCCTCCCTCCTCCCCCTCCTCCGCCTCCTCCTCCTCCTCCTCCTCCTCCTCCTCCGCCTCTTCCATTCCTCCTTCTCCTCCTCCTCTCCTCCTCCTCCTCCTCCTCCTCCTCCTCCTCCTCCTCCTCCTCCTCCTCCTCCTCCTCCTCCTCCTCCTCCTCCTCCTCCTCTCCTCTCCTCCTCCTCCCTCTCCTCCCTCCTCTCCTCCTCCTCCTCCTCCTCCTCCCCTCTCCTCCTCCTCCTCCTGTTCCTCCTCCTCCAATATTTCCCCTCTTTCTTTTTACGTTGATCGGACAAGCTGTACAGGTGTTGCGTTCCTCCCTCTCCTCCTCCTCCTCCTCCTCCTCCTCCTCCTCCTCCTCCTCCTCCTCAGCCTCCTCCTCCTCCGCCTCCTCCTTTTCCTCCTCCTCCTCCTCCTCCTCCTTCTCGTCCTCCTACCGCATCCTCATCCTGATCCTCCTCCTCCTCCTTCTCCTCCTCCTCCTCCTCCTCCTCCTCCTCCTCCTCCTCCTCCTCCTCCTACCGCATCCTCCTCCTGCTCCTCCCGTTTTTCTTCATAGGTCCTCCTTCTCAATCTCTTTCCCTTTACATGACCCATCCCTGTCGCACCCCCCGGCGTGTCGGTCAGGCGGGCCGGACGTAAGATTCCCTTCATCGTTTGTGATCTTGAAGCTTGAGATCACGGAGGTATTCCGGCCAGCACCTCCGACCTTGAAGCGGGAAAACGACGACGACGACGACGACGACGACGACGACGACGACGACGACGACGACAACGGCGGCGGCGGCGACGGCGAAGGCGACGGCGACGGCGACGACGACGCTCGGGAGCTGAAAGCTTCCCCCGGGGGGTTCACAACCGCCAGGACCTCCACTCTCCCACACACCTTCCCCCCCCCCGTCCCCCCACCAGACCCCACCCCCCCACCCATTTCCTCCCCTTGGAACACACACCCCTCGGCGGGGGAGGAATCAGACGGAAGGGTTTTCCCTTCGGCTCGATCACGACGTTGCTCCATTACCTTCTGGCTGGAACGCTCGAGGAGGAGGGCCCAGGGAAAGGGGAGGAGTGGGGACGACGACGACGACTCAAACAGAAAAGCCTTTCACGTACGCCGAAAGAGCCGACGGATTCGCAACAGCTTCACGGATGGATGGAGTGGTTCTCAAAACGGATCTGTCCTTTTAGCACCGCGCGGATGTGGAGGAGGAGGAAAAGGAAGAGGAGGAGGAGGAGGAGGAGGTTCGTTGTCGCACTGTGGCTCTCGCTTTAGCTGACATCAGCTCCACAGATGTAGGGTGGGTCTCGTGTGCCCGTGAGGCCCTTGGTTTGCAGTCCGGGCGGCGTTATGACTGCCAGAGCGTGCTACACAGAAGTTATCCGGTAGAAAAACAGATCGGCACCTCATGTTCAATATGAACGAAGGATTGCAACGAAGGATTGCAATCCTTCGACGAAGGGTTTTTTTGCAATCCAGGGTTTTTTTGCAATCCTTCGTTTTTGCAATCCTTCGGTTTTTTTGCTCTCGCTGTAGCGCTGTACACACTGAGCTTACAGGCTTGCAGCAGCTTCAAGGGCGGAGAGCCCTTGACGATGGATCGCTCGCCCTACTTGGCATGGCTCGGACGTGTGCATTTTTTTCTCGGCGAGAACCATCGAGGACCATTCTGGACCATCGAGCAAAAAAAAAAAACGCACGAAACCGACAAATGCACGGGAACCCGAGCGACGGCAAGCTCAGCGCCGCGCACACTCGCCCTGAAAGTCTGCAACCACCTCAAGGACGGAGGGCGGCTTCTCTTCAGAGTGTGCCGCGTTCTTGTCGGACTGCGCCCACGGGGCCTGAAAGTCCGCAACAGTTTCACGGGTGGATGGAAGGAGTTTTCAAACAGACAGTTCTCGTTTCAGCGCCCCGCACGGTTGGCTCGAAAACTTAACACGCTCATGGATGGAGGGGGGGGTCAAAATGGAGCGTTCGCCTCGGCACTGCGCATGGTCCTGTTCAGAGTTCGCATCGCCTTCACGAAAAGAGGGCGACTCCTTTTCAAACTTGGGTTCGCGTTTCAGCGCCGCGCGCATTTGTTTGTCAATGCTACGGCTCGCAGGATGGAGGACGGGTCGTTTTCGAAGCGGTGTTCTTGCCTGAGACTTCGCGAAGTTTGAAGACCTGGAGCTTGAACGCACGTAGGCTACGTAGCGCTTCATGGATCCATGGCGTTCAAATGTAAGTATCGTTTGAGGCACCCCCGAAGTTCATAACCACAAGGGCACATGCATGCGACAATCAAACGGATTGGGGGTGGTTCGAATGCGGGGTATCGTCTGACATGTCGCCGAGTTGCATGCTCCTTGTCTTCCTGCGTTTGACTACACGCCAGAAAGATGGAAGGCAGTTCGGTTTCAAAGCATTGCCTCCGTCAACATACGAGGCCCAAGTGTGTTAGTCATTCAAGGGGGGTGGGGGCGCTTCTTGTAGTGATACGGAGCATTCGAGGGTGTACTGCAGCATCGTTTACGCAGTATTAGTTCACTCTAGTCCTCCTCCTCCTTCCTCATGCTCCTCCTTCTCTACCTCCTCCCTCTTCCCTCTCCTCCGTCGCCTCCTCCTCCGCCTCCTCTCCCCGTCCAGCCACGGCTGCGCCAACTGGGCTCGAGCAGCAAAAATCTACCCTCCTCATCCCCTGGTCTTTGTCCTCCTACTCCTCCTCATCCTGTTCCCCCTTTATCGCGCCCGAGAAGGTGGATAGTTTCAGATATGTTTCGGCGGGTGTCAGGGTGTTCTCAGGTTGTCTACGAGTTTCGGATGTCGTCGGAGGTGTTTTGCTGTGCTTGGCGCGGTGCGTTCTGAGATCTCTGGGAGGTAAAGCAGGGGAAGGGAGAAGGAGAGAAAGAGAGAGAGAGAGAGAGAAGCAGAGAGAGAGAGAGAGAGGGAGAGGGAGAGGGGAAGGAATTGAGAGAGAGAGAGCGGGAAAGGTAGCAAGAGGGCAGGGGAGGAGGGGCGCTGACCTTGAAGATTAAGATTTGCAACGGTTTCACACATGGAGAGGGTTTTTCGAAATGTGGTTCTCGCCTTACCGCCGCGTCCAACTGTTTTTTCCCAACCATCCTGCGGCGGTGAGCCCTCGCTCTGAAGAAACAGCGCCCCGCGGTGCTCCTTTCCTCCCGCTGCCCCCCCCCCTCCAATCCCTGCCTCTGACCCCCGCATGATTCTGCTTCGGCGCACCTCTCTTACGTTTTGTGGCCCCACAGGAAGCTCCACCAGAGGTCCGAGTGGCACCACCCGCACGCGTCCCCGCCACCCATCGTGGCATACCCATCACACGCTTCTTGGCCCCATGGGGAGCTCTACTGAGGTCCCAGTGGCACAGTCCGCATGCATCTCCGCCACCCATTTCGGCGCACCCCTAACACGCTTCTTGGCCCCATAGTGAGCTCCACCGAAGGTCCCAGCGGCACCGTCCGCACGAGCCCCCGCTACCCATTCCGGCAAACCCTTCAAACGATTCGTGGCCCCACACCGAAGGTCCCAGCGGCATCGTCCGCATGCGCCCCCGCTGCCCATTTCGGCACACCCCTCAAACGGTTCGTGAACCCATAGTGGGCTCCACCGAAGGTCTCGGTGGGACCATCCGCATGCGTCCTCGCCACCCATTTCGACACACCTTTCATACGCTTCGTGGCCACAGGGGGCTCCACCGAAGTTCCCAGCGGCACCGTCCACATGCGCACCCGCCACCCATCTCGGTAAACCACTCACAGCTTCGTGGCCCCATGGGGAGCTCGTGAGACCTTCCGCATGCGCCCCCGCCACCCATGTCAGCACCCCTCAAACGCTGCGTGGCCCCATAGGGAGCTGCACCAAAGGTCCCAGTGGCACCGTCCGCATGCGCCCCCGCCATCAATTTCGGCACACCCCTCACACGTTTCGTGACCCCACAAGGAGCTCCATCGAAGGTTCCAGTGGCACCGTCCGCATGCGTCCCCGCAACCCACTTCGACACACAACACTCACTCGCTTCGTGGTCCCATACGGAGTTCCACCGAAGGTCCCGACGGCACCGTCCGCATGCGTCCCTGCCCCATGTCTGGCATATCCATCACACGTTCTGACGCCGCATTGCGAGCTCCACCGAAGATCCCGACGGCACCGCCCGCGTGCGCCCTCACCACCCATGTCGGCACACCCCTCCAACGTTGTGTGGCCCCATAGGGAGCTCCACCGAAGATCCCAATGGCATCGTTCGCACGCGTCTCCGCCGCCCATTTCTGCACACCCTTTACTCGTTTCGTGGCTCCATTGCGAGCTCCACCGAAGGTCCCAGCGGCACTGTCCGCATGCGTCTCCGCCACCCATATCGGCGCACCCCTAACACGCTTCTTGGCCCCATAGTGAGCTCCACCGAAGGTCCCAGCGGCACCGTCCGCACGGGCCCCCCGCCACCCATTCCGGCAAACCCCTCACACGATTCGTGGCCCCATGGGGAGCTGCACCGAAGGTCCCAGCGGCATCGTCCGCTTGCGCCCCCTGGCACCAATTTCGGCACACACACACACATATACACACGCGCGCGCGCATTTCGTGGCCACGTGGGGAGCTCCACAGAAGACGATGATCACAACTGGGTTACGCACAAGTGCATATGGCTGGGCCCTTCGCTTGGCTAGTTCGTTTGCAGCAGATGTAGGGATGGAGGGCGGGTGGCTTTCAACATGAGGACTGCACAACTCGCACAGATGGAGGGCGGATGGTTTTCAGAATGTGGTCTCCACCAGAGAGCCGCGCACAGCCGCCTTAAAGGATTGCAGCAGTGTCAAGGATGAAGGGCAGTTCTTCGTCAACATGTAGTTCCCGCCGTGGCGTCGTGCACATTCGCTGCAAAGGTGTAACACAGTTTCAAGGCTTCGCATGGCCGAAATCCCAGAAATTGCATTCTGACAAAATTTAGGATTGTCGTGCAGCAGCCCAAGGACTGTTGCTATGGCGCGAGTCGGGATTGTCACGTCGCATCAGTAACGTTGCTTCGCGAAGCTGAAGGCCCCAGACTGGTCTTCTGGCGCGATTGAAGGTTCTCAGGCGGCTGGTTTCCGATGGGACATTTCCCGCCGTTACAAGAATGCAGGGCCTTGTGGAGAGGGAACTTGGAGGGAGCGTGTATTGCAGCATCGTTGATGCGTCTTGGATTTGCACTGCTCCTCCTCCTCCTCCTCCTCCTCCTCCTCCTCCTCCTCCTCCTCCTCCTCCTTTTCCTCCTCCACTTCCTCCATTCCTCCTCCACCTCCTCCTCCTCCTCCTCGTTGGCGCGCTCTCTCCACCTCGTTGTCACACATAGCGCCCCGCCGCTCGCCCCGCAAGCACTCGCCATCCTCCGCCCTCCTGCTCTGCGACCGGCTCGCCCTCCTGACCCGCTCCTGTGCGCCCCCCGAGGCGAAGATGCCGACCCCCTCTGACTGGAACACGGGGGCCTCCCGAGACACGCCCAGCCTTCCCGCCGACGAGGCCCGAGAAACAGGAGTGAAAAGAGGGAGAAAAGGAGCGGAAGCTTGTTAGAAGCGCGTGCAAAGGAGATCGAAAGGATGCTTACGAAGCTTGCAAGTTCGACATGTGTACTTCAAAAACCAAAGAAGAAAGAAAAACCAAAAAAAAACAAAAAACGTTTCTGCGCCAGGCCCGAGCCATCCTAGCAACCAGGAAGCTTGTGGGAGATGTTTGCAAGGAAGCTTGAAAGCACGCCCGGGAAGCTTGCAGAGGAATGGGCGCCGACCCCATTTTCAGGTGCTGCGCCACGAGCAAAACCAGCTAACCGAAGCTGGGGGGCCCCCGTGCCTCATTGGCACCAACTGCGCGAGGGGGCTCAGGTTGCCCCACGCCGCCGTGCGGGGCGCTCAGCGCGTGCTTCCGCGCACGGGCAACCTGAGCCAGCCCCGCACACAATTCTGCCCAAAGAAGGCCAGGCAGTACTGTCCTCCCCTCCTCCTCCTCCTTCTCCTCCTCCTCTTCCTCCTCCTACACTTGCCTCTCCTCTTGCTCCTCCTCCTCCTCCTCCTCCTCCACTTGCTCCTCCTCTTGCTCCTCTTCCTCCTCCTCCTCCTCCTCCTCCTC
>CAUYUJ010009973.1:9723-31016 GCA_963575745.1 Prorocentrum cordatum
GAGGAGGAGGAGGAGGAGGAGGCCTAGGAGGGCCGCCGGCTGCCCCCGCAGGCGGTCCGCTTCGAGCAGCCGCACTGCAGCACCGAGGACTTCGGCGGAGGGCATGCCCTTGATGGTGGCGTGCCGTCCTGGCAGAGGAGGATGATATAGGATGATGATGATGATGATGATGATGATGATGATGATGATGATGATGATGATGATGATGATGATGATGATGATGATGATGATGATGATGATGATGATGATGATGATGATGATGATGATGAATTGATGATGATGAGGAGGAGGAGGAGGAGGAGGAGGACGACGACGACGGCGAGGAGCTGCAGGAGGAGGAGGAGGAGTACGAGGACGGAGGAGGAGGAGGAGGAGGAGGAGGAGGAGGAGGAGGAGGAGGAAGGGGAGGAGGAGGAGAAAAAGGAGGAGGAGGAGGAGGAGGAGGAGGAGGAGGAGGAGGAGGAGGAGGAGGAGGAACGAGGAGGAGGAGGAGGAGAAAGAGGAGGATCAGGAGGAGGAGGAGGAGGAGGATAAGGAGGACCCCTCCATCCTCTGCACAGGCAGGCACCCTCCAGAGGCGGTGGCCCAATCGGGCCACGCTACCCGTAGGAGGGAGGACCCAACACGGGCCCTCGGGCCCCAATCCGCCACACGGCGCCCACGCTGCGTTGTTGCGTTAGTCCTACTCCTTCCCCTTCCTCCCGAAGGTCATGATGATATGTTGTATTAGATGTGATGTCCCTCATGTTTCCTCTCCCTCCTGTCTTCCTCGGGACTTCGCGTTCCTAATCTTCTTGTTTTTCTTCTACTCCCCCAGGGGGCCCTACTGGGCCCCTCTGGGGGAAGCGGCAATGTCTGAAGACTTGCATGCCATGAGGAACCGAGGAGAAGGAGGAGGAGGAGGAGGAGGAGGAGGAGGAGGAGGAGGAGGAGGAGGAGAAGGAGCAGCAACATGGGCACCAGGAGGAGGAGGGGGATGAGGAGGGGGATGATGCTGATGATGATGATGATGATGATGATGATGATGATGATGATGATGATGATGATGATGATGCTGATGATGATGATGATGATGATATAAATGATGATGATGATGATGATGATGATGATGATGATGATGATGATGATGATGATGATGATGATGATGATGATGATGATGATGATGATGTGATGGTGATGATGATGATGATGATGATGATGATGATGATGACGATGATGATGATGATGATGATGATGACTGCTGCTGCTGCTGCTGATGATGATGATGATGATGATGATGATGATGATGATGAGGATGAGGATGAGGAGGATGAGGATGAGGATGAGGAGGAGGAGGAGGAGGAGGAGGAGGAGGAGGAGGAGGAGGAGGAGGATGAGGATGAGGATGAGGATGAGGATGAGGATGAGGATGAGGGGTGAGGGTGAGGATGAGGATGAGGATGAGGATGAGGATGAGGATGAGGAGGGAGGATGAGGATGAGGATGAGGATGAGGATGAGGATGAGGAGGGAGGAGGAGGAGGAGGAGGAGGAGGAGGAGGAGGAGGAGGAGACTGGTGGCGCGTGACGTTTCATGACCGCGAAGGCCTCCCGTGGGGCACCCCTCTCCTTTCCGAGGCCCTGCGGTGGTCCCCGCGACCTCGCCCGAGGCCAGAAGCTACAGGCGTTCACCACAGCCCTCTTTGCCAACCCATCTCCTGAGCCAGGGGGGAGGGGAGGTGAGCTGGAGAACGAGAGGGTAGCAGGAGGAGAATGAGGTGGGCAGAGAGGAAGAGAGGGACGGAGGAGGAGGAGGAGGAGGAGGAGGAGGAGGAGGAGGAGGAGGAGGTTGTGCGGGAGGAGGGGGCGGAAACCGATGATGAGCGCAGGAGAAAGCACGAGCACGAGGAGGAAGGAGGAGGAGGAGGAGGAGGAGGAGGAGGAGGAGAGAAGGAGGTGCGGGAGAGGGACAGGGACAGGGACAGAGATGGGGAGGGGCAGGGAGGAGGAGGAGAAGGAGGAGGAGTAGGAGGAGGAGGAAGAAGAGTGCTGTGGGCGGGCCCTGGACAAGAAAAGAGAGGAGAGGCGAAAGGATTGCACGACGAGGAGGACGAGCAGCAGGAGGAGGAGGGGACGACGACGACGACGACGACGACGACGACGACGACGACGACGACGACGACGGCCAGAGGCGGCGACGGCGGCGACGGCCAGAGGCGGCGACGGCGGCGACGGCCACGGGCGGCGGCAATGGCGGCGGCGACGGCGGCGCCCGCGCCCAGGCGGACCCGGCGACGGCGGCGCCCCGCCCGAGCCGCTCGGCGAGCGCCCAGCCTCGCGTGGCCTGCGCCGCCCCCGCGCCCGCGCGGGCGTGGGCGGCGCGTGAATGCGCCCGCCGGGGGAGGCCGCGCCCGCCGCCGCCGCCGCTCGCCGCCGCCGCCGCCACCGTCGTCGTCGTCGTCGTCGTCGTCGTCGTCGTCGTCGTCGTCGTCGTCGTGGTCGTCGTCGTCGTCGTCGTCGTCGTCGTCGTCGTCGTCGTCGTCGTCATCGTCGTCGCTACCTCCTCCTCCTGCTGCTCGTCCTCCTCGTCGTGCAGCCCTCTCGCCCCTCCTGTCGGCGCGGGCGCGGGGGCGGGCGGAGGGAGTTGCGGAGGCGACGACGGGGGCGAATAGCCCAGGGGAGACCAATACATGTACAGTCGGGGCGCTGAAGAAGGACCCCTTTTCGTCGGGGGAGGGGCTCGGTGTTCCTTGATTGTTTCACAGATTGCCTCAGGTTTTCCTTCTGCTTTCGATGGGAAATCGAAGTTTAACTTATGGAAAAAAGGGGCCTCGTTCCTTATTAAGGGTTCCTTAGGTCAACGCCTCGACTGTATCCAGAGCCTGGGGTCGCCCATGTCTTCGACGACGCTGCCAGGCGAGAACGTGTCACGCCCGCCCCTGGTCTATCCACCCCTATATCGCCCGCCCCGAGAGCTGACGAGCGGGGGCGGGGAGGGGGCGAGAGCGAGAGAGAGAGGTGGATTGGGAGGGGCCGCGCAAAATCACGCTGCGTCGGGTCGCTGCGGCACTTGCGGGTGTCAGCCGCGGCTCGTGGTTATCCCTTGAAGGGGGGGGGGACTGTGGGCACGCGTGCGGGGACTTGGTGCGGCGATTCGGACGCATGGCAGCGGCTGCCGCGCATCAGGGCGATTGCGCTTTACTCGAATGGTTTGTTCCCCTTGTTCCGCTCGCGTGCCCTCCGTCGTCCCTCTCGTCGGTTCGTCCGTCCCTCTCCTCTTCCTCGGCCTCTCGTCCCCGCTCGTCGTGCGTCCCTCTCTGCTCGTGCGTCCTTCCTCCACCCCGTGACGGTCTCAACCGTCTCCAGACTGGATGCTGCAGAGGCAGGGGGAGCAGTCGAGGCCACACGTTCGATACTGGTCTGCCCGTCTGCTGCCGTAGGCGGGTCCGCCTGCCCGCACGCAGCCTGCCGCCCTCCCCTGAATTGGGGCCCAGTCATCGGCGGCGCAGTAGGTGCGCCATTGGGCCTCCAACGAGGGGTGGCAGCAGCAGCAGTAGCGGCGGCGGCAGCAGCACCAGGAGGAGGAGGAGGAGGAGGAGGAGGAGGAGGAGGAGGAGGAGGAGGAGGAGGAGGAGGAGGAGGAGGAGGAGGAGGAGGGGGGGGAGTGGCCGCACGACGCAGACAAAGGGGGACGGGTACACACAACTCAGGAGGCCGAAGGAAAACGTGACTGGGTTTGCGAAACGAGCGCCTGCTTGTGATGAGACTTCGAGTGCGTTTCGGCTGGATTCCAAGACCACCCGCGCGGCAAACACCTGAGCGGGATTATGTTGCCATCGTCTCCACCATGCTGGATCTCGTGAAGGCAGGGTTTCGGCAGGAGTCCATGTGACCTTCTCAGCCATACCCGAGCGGGTTACCATTCGTATCCATTTGCCAGTTGTTGGGTTTTGCGAGCCACGCTGAAGATAATCAGGATCCGTCGCAGACTTGCACCTGGTCCGAACTCGGATTGCTTCGCGACGACAGACCAGACTGCGTGCCGTATGTTCGTGTGGTGTCGATGAGGTGGCGACCCCAGTGCGGGCGTTCCAGACTGAACGCCGCCAGTGGCCCCGAATCGGCCGACACCGATTGACCCGCGTCATCGGAGAGCCGCACTCGCCCCGGGTCGAACTGTCCACACGGTGTCAGAACCCAAGAGACAAGTCGTCACGACACGGACGAGCCGCAGCCAGTCGTAGTTCAATGCGAAAGCACACGTGTGCAGGCGTGTTTGTGCACCGCCCCCCTTACCAACAAAAAGCGCATGTAGTCAAGTGCGGCTCGCTTGCACGGTTGTCGGCTCGAGATTTGTTTCGTTGGTGTGTCGAGTATTTGCCCGTCG
Source organism: Prorocentrum cordatum (assembly GCA_963575745.1). Taxonomy (NCBI): domain Eukaryota; class Dinophyceae; order Prorocentrales; family Prorocentraceae; genus Prorocentrum; species Prorocentrum cordatum. Next base: position 14,089 of record CAUYUJ010009973.1, read on the forward strand.
TTTGCCACCCTTGCCGGGATGGTGGTTGGTGATGCCGTGCGAGAGGCATGCTCGGAGCTCAAAGCAATACTCGTCATGGCGGCACCTATGACGATAGCCATCGTCGGTTTTGTCGCGATGGAGTTTGTCTCAATTGCGATACTGGGGCACTACGGGACGCAATTCCTCAGCGCTGCCTCTTTGGCGCAAACCTGGACGGAGTCGACGCGCGTACTCCTCTCCACCGCTTGAAACATGAGCACTTCCACGGCCCTCTACCCTCTTCATTCCTTCCCCTCCTCTCCATCCCTTCTCTTCTATTCCTTTGTTTTCTTGTTTGGGGAGGGAGAATAGTGGATGTGGTTGTATTTCGGCGGTGGACGCTCACCAGCGGAGCGGTCGGAACCCTCTGCTCGCAGGCTTATGGCGCTGGCCAACTTCATCTGGTGGGCATCTGGTTTCAGGTCGCGGTCGTGTGCGGCCTCCTCGTCAGTGTCCCCGTTGCGCTGATGAACTTCTTGACCGAGACAATCCTGCAGCCGTTCGGATACGAGGAGGAGCAGCTGGACCTCGCACAACGATACGCCGTCCTGATCACAATCGGCATAGTTCCTCAGATGGCTTTCGAGCGTTTTTTCCGGTACCTGCAGTCCATCGCAGTTTTCGTGCCGACGATGCTCACCATGCTTCTTACCGTGTGCATCTATGCGGCGATTGCGATGCCATTGGTTTACGGGGCTTTCGGCTGGAACGGTTTGGGCTTTGACGGCGCGCCGTTGGCTGTATCTATCGCGGCGTGGCTTCAGCTCGCGCTGCTGTGGCTGATCGCTTGCCGCCTCGGCCGCAAGCACGAGACGACTTGGCCTGGCTGGCATTGCCTGCGCGAGGTCACGTGTTCGCGAGTATACCGATATGGGGAACGGGAAATGCACAGCTACCCCACCCCTCTGGAATGAAGGAGAAGGGAGATGAGAGCGAGCGGGGGGGGAAGAGGGCGCTGGAGGAGGGGGCGGTGGGGTGGGTGTACTTTTTCTGCTAACCCACGATACCTCCGGCTCTACGTGCCCAACGTTTTCCAGGCCGGCTCTGAGCTCTGGCGATTTCAGCTGCTCAGTGCGTTTGCGGGCTTGCTCGGCGAGGTTGAATTATCCGCCCACATGATCGGCTTTCGCGTGATCTACATCGGTTACATTTGCGTCTTCTCACTGTCGCTGGCCGGAACGCAGCGCGTCGGCTCAGCATTGGGTGCTAATCGCCCGGAGGCAGCGAAACGGAGTTGCTACGTTGGCGCCATGTTTGCGGCGTGTTGCGCCCTCACTCTGGGTGTTGTCATCACCACTCATCGCGACCTCTTCGCTCGTGTATTCACCGACGACCCGGCGCTGATCGAAGAATGCAAGTCGCTTGCGCCCGAGATAGCTTTCTCGCAGTTCTTCATGACCTTGGCAGACTACTTCATTCCGATGTTGAATACGCAAGGGCGTCCGAATGCCGCGTTGGCCTCATCTTTCTTGTCGTCCTGGTTTGGTCATGTTCCCATCTGCTACGTGCTCGTTTTCCATATGTATCGGCATGAGTCTCCTAGCGATCGGATCAGGTGGCTTTGGACAGGGGTTTCCATCGGCTATTTTGCGCAGTGCACTATCGCCTTCGTGTGTATTGAAGACGCCTACGGCGAATCACCGCCGCCGCCTGCCTTTTGAAATCGCCCATGTGGCCGAGCGTTGTGGCAAGAACTCCGCCAAGCTATCGGACCATGTGTTGCCCCAACCATTGTGGAAACCCTCCGGGGACCACCTGGGGGAGGATGGCGGGGAAGATCAGGAACAGGAGGAGGAGGCGGAGGAGGAGGAGCAGGAGGAGGAGGAGAAGGGGAGGAGGAGGAAGAGGAGGATGAGGAAGAGGAGGAGGAGGAGGAGAAGGAGGAAGAGGAGGAGGAGGAGGGTGGGACATCTTGGCGCCTCCTGGGAGCTTCCTGGAAGCCTCTTGGAGGCATCTTGGGGGCTCCTTGGGCCTCTTGGGGGCCTCTGGGGGCTTCTCGGGGGCCCCTTTGGCTGTCTTATGGCATTCCTGGCCCGTCGGACGCCGTCGGAAGTCTTGGGGGACTCTCTGGGCCGACTTGAAACCCTCCTGGGGGGGTGCTCCAGGGCCGTCTTGGAGGCCATCTTGGGCGTCTTGGAGGCCTCTTGGGCCACCTGGAAGCCGTCTTGGGGCCGTCTTGGGGGCCTCTTGGGCTGTTGGAAGGCCGAAAAGAAGCAAATGCCCAAATCCTTAAAAATCCTAAGGCAAATAAATGATTCTGCCCTTTTCGGTGTTTTCTGCAGGCCTTCTTGGAGGCCTTCGTCTTAGGCCATCTTAGAGCCATCTTGGGCGGTCTTGGTGGGCTCCTGGCCCCTCTGACGCCGTTGGAAGCTGTAAGGGGGGCCTCTATGGGCCGACTGGGGGCCCTCTTGGGGTGCTCGAGGGCCGTCTTGGAGGCCATCTTGGGCGTCTTGGTGGCCTCTTGGGCCGTCTTGGGGCTCTCTTGGGGTGGTCTTGGGGGCCTCTTGGGCCGTCATGAGGCCATCTTGGAGCCGTCTTGGGCGTTCCCTTGGGCCGTCGGAAAGCCGAAAAGGATACGAACATACCTTAAAAACCTAAGGGCAATAAATGATTTAAGCCTCTTCGGGCCCTCCTGGAGGACCTCTCGGAGGCCTCTTGAGCCGTCTTGGAGGCCTCTTGGGCACCTCTTCGGCCGTCTTGGGTCATCCTGAGACTATCTTAGGCCGTCTTGGGTACATCTTGGGCCGTCTTGGAGACATCTTGGGGTCATCTTAGCCATCCTGGAGACCATCTTGGCCGTCTTGGAGGCATCTTGGAGGCCATCTTGGGCCATCATGACCATCTTGGGCCGCCTTGGACGATTTTGGAGGGACGTTGTGCGCGATTGCGCGCCTTTCCGGCGCGCTGGGCTGGAGCCCCAGGGGAGAGTTCTTTTGGAAAAAAGCAAAACCAAAACGGGTAGGATTTAGCACGCCGGACACCCTTGTGGCAAGAACACAGGGGGCGGTGGATCGAAGACGTCTACGGCGAATCACCGCGGCCCCCTGCCTTGTTGGAAGCGCCTATGTGGCCGAACGTTGAGGCCAGACCTGCCAAGCTATCGGACCATGTGTTTCCCGAATCGGTTTGGAAAGCCTTGAGAAGTCCAGCACGCCAGGCACCCCTGCGATGAATCGACAGGGGGCGGTGGATCGAAGACGCCTACGGTGAATCACCGCCGCCCCCTGCCTTTTTGGACGCGCCTATGTGGCCGAACGTTGAGGCCAGACCTGCCAAGCTATCGGACCATGTGTTCCCCGAATCGGTTTGGAAAGCCTTCGGGTAACACGTGGGCATATTGAAGGTCATCTTGGCCGTCTGGAGCCATTTTGACCCTTTCGGGCCTTCTTGGAGGACGTCTTGGAGGGCTCTTGGGCTGTCTTGGAGGCCTCTTGAGCGTCTTGGAGACCTCTTGGGCCGTCTTGGGGGCCTCTTGGGGCCGTGTCTTGGGCCTCATGGGCGATCTTTGGGTGCACTTGGGCCGTCTCGGGCCGTCGGAAGGCAAAAAAAAACAAATGCCACAATCCTTCAAAAACCCATTAGAAATCAATGAGTTTGGCCTTTTCGGGCCTTCTGGAGGCCCTCTTGGAGGCCTCTTAGGCCGTCTTGGGCCATCTTAGGGCCATGTTCGGCCGTCTTGGTGGGCTCCTGGTCCGTCTGGCGCCGTTGGAAGCTGTAAGGGGGGCCTCTCCGGGCCGACTTAGGGTCCTCTTGGAATGCTCCAGGGCCGTCTTGGAGGCCATCTTGGGCGTCTTAAAGGCATCCTGTGCCGTCTTGGGGGCCTCTTGGGGCCGTCTTGGGGCCCTCTGTGGCCGTTCTGGGGCCATCTTGGAGGCCTCTTGGGCGATCTTTCGGCGATCTTTGGGGGCTCTTGGGCCGTCTCGGGCCGTCGGAAGGCCGAAAAGAAGCAAATATCACAATCCGTCAACAACCATAGGAAAATTCATGTTTTTGGCCTCTTCTCGCCTTCCTGGAGGCACCCTTGGGGGCCTCTTGGGCCGTCTTGGGCCAGCTTCGAGCCAACGTCGGCCATCTTGGTGGGTTCCTGGCACGTCTGACGCCGTCGGGAGCCGTCTTGGGGGCCTTTCTGGGCCGACTCGAGGCCCTCTTGGGGCGCTTCGGGGCCGTCTTGGAGGCCATCTTGGGCGTCTTGCAGGCCATCTTGGGCGTGTTGGAGGCCTCTTGGGCCGTCTTGGGGCCGTCTTGGAGGCCGCTTGGGCCGTCATGGGGCCCTCTCTTGGGCCGTCTTGGGCCGTCGGAAAGCCAAAAAGGCGCAAATGCCAAAATCCTTCAAAACCATAGAAAATCCATGATTGTGGCTCTTTTCGGGCCTTCCTGGAGGACCTCTTGGAGGGCTCTTGTGCCGTCTTGGAGGCCTCTTGCAGGCCTTCTGGGCCGTCGTAGACCATCTTGAGGCCATCTTGGGCCGTCTTGGATGCATCTTGGAGCAATCTTAGCCGTCTTGGAGGCCATCTTGGCCATCGTGGAGGCATCTTGGAGGCCATCCTGGGCCATCTTGGCCGTCTTGGAGGCCATCTTGGGCCAACTTGGGGCAACAAAGGCATTGACGGATGGATTTTCGGGAATCTCCCGGGACCCCGGCGGGACGGGCCGAAGCCCCAGGGAGAGTTCTTTCGGAAAAAGAACCAAAACCAAAACCGAGAGGATTCGGCACACCAGGCACCCCTGCGATGAATCGACAGGGGGCGGCGGATCTGGTGGCCTGCGGCCCATCCCGCCACCGTGCCGGAGTAGCGGGTCAGGGCCTTCATGCATGCTCCGTGGATAGTCTTCGGAGAGCTCTCGGGCGCCTCTGGATGCAGGTTCTTGGCAGTTTGACAGCCTCTCGGAAGTCCTTGGAGGGCATCTTGGGGATTCATCAGCCCGTTTCTTTATTGCTTGGGGCATGACGGGCGTCATGGCTCCCGCCCCCCCCCCTATGACGTAACGCTCCCCCCCCAGTGTGCTCCGGGCACTGCCGCCGTGCGCATTGGGATCCGCGTAGGTGTCCGCGTAGGAATCCGCATAGGTGTCTGGTCCGCAGGCGTCGTCGTCGTCGTCGTCGTCGTCGTCGTCGTCGTCGTCGTCGTCGTCGTCCGTCGTCGTCGTCCGTCGTCGTCGCTCGTGGTTCGTCGCTCGTCGCTCATCGTCGTCGTGCGCGCAGACGCGGCTGGAGCCTGTTTTTAAGTCCGGGCCGATGACGGCATTCATCTGGGGGGGAGGGGGTCGATGACGTCACGTTTCGCGCCGGCGGCGTCTGGGAATGCTTAGGAATGACGGAGGACGGGTCGCACGAACATGTAGGTGGCGATATCCACCACAACGCCTGTGTACATCACAGTGCCCGCGTGCACCACAGCGCCTGTGTACACCACGCCGCCGATGTACACCACAGCAGCCGCGTGCAACACAGTGTCAGTTTGTGCCACCGCGCCTGCGGACACAGCAGCTCCTGTGTACACCACAGCGCCTCCGTACACCACATCAGCCGTGCGCAACACAGCACCAGTGTACACCACAATGCCTGCGTGCATTGCAGTGCCTGTGTACGCCACGGCGCCTGTGTGCACCAAATCAGCCGTGTGCAACACAGCACCATTGTTGTGTATAGATTTTCAGGAGGAATGCTTGTGAAAAAATGGAGCGCGTGTGGATTCGAGAGAAAACAAGTGAAAAAAAATCCTCATGGACAAAGGAGCGCCGCTGGAATCTACGAGTCCCCCCGGGTCCGCCCGCATCACCCCAATTCCCATTTGCGTCCAGGAGGCTCCATCTAAACTGGCCGTCCGAGAACCAAATGGACCGATTCAATCGACCATTCTGCGGTGCACGCTGAGAGACGCACGTGCGTTGTAACGCCAAGCCGCACGACAGGGGGTATGAAGGAGGAAACGGAGGAGGAGGAGGAGGAGGAGGAAGAGGAGGAGGAGGAGGTGGAGGAGGAGGAAGGAGGGAAAAACGTCGCATTCGATTGTCAGAATTTTCCTGGCGTGGCGTTTAGTTGTCCGCAGCAGATCCTGACGTACATGCTCCTCCTACCTGTCCTCTGCACGCAGGCACTGTGGTGTACACTAACGCTGCGTTGCACGCGGATGGTGGCGTGCACAGGCGCTGCGGTGCACGCAAGCACTGTGGTGTACACAGGCGTTGTGTTGCACATGGCTGCTGCGGTGTTTGTACACACCGGCGTTATAGTGCTCCCAAGTATTGTGGTATACACGGGCGGTGCGTTGCACACGGCTGTTGCGGTGTACGCAGGCGCTGTGGTGCACACGTGCGGTGTGGTGCACGCGAGCGTTGTGGTGCACACAGGCGCAATGGGCAGATCGCCACTTACATGCTGCTCGCGTCGTCGTCGTCGTCGCTCGTCGCTCGTCGCGTCGTGCGCGCGGGCGCGGCTGTGGTGCCGGAACCACACGGCGGGGGGGGGGGTCGTCACGGCATACCCCCCCCCCGCCCTCCCCCCCCCCCCTCATGACGCCCGTCATCGCCGAACATAAAAAAAACGTGCTCCATGGGGGCCTCTTGGGGCCTCTTGGGGGCATCTTGGGTGTCTCTTGGGGCCTCCTGGGGGCCTCGTGCCAGTAGGGTGCCATCTCGGGCCCTTGTAGGGAGTTCTTGGGGCTCTCTTGGGCCGTCTTGGAGGCCTCGGGCCGTCTTGGGAACCTCTTGGGCCGTCTCGGCGCCTTCTTGGGGGCCTCTTAGGCCGTCTGGGGGCGATCTTTGTGGCCTCCTGGGCCGCCTTCGAGCGTTAGGAACCCGAAAAGGCAGAACAACTAGAATCGCTGAAAAAACACAAAGCATGTGATGGATGTTGCTTCTTCGGGCCCTCGTGCTCTTTGAGGCCACTGGGGGTGTCTTGAGGGCGTCCGGGGCCGTCTGGAGACGATCCTGGGCGTCTTGGAGCGATCTTTCGTCGAATCTGGGCTCCTTCTGGAGTACAATAGCTCCGAAGAGACTCCGGGAACTGCCTGGAACTCCTGGGAACTCCCACGAGCGGCTGGGAAAGTGGGGTCCGGGCCCTTACGAGCCGCACCGGGAATTCCCGGAAGTTTCCAGGAGCGGTTGGGGAAGAGGGGGTTTGGGCCCTTAGGGCCGTACAGCCCTTCTGCCTCTCAGGTCTCAGGACGCTCGCCGCTCAAGTCTCAGGGCTGCAGGAGCCTTGGGGCTCTCCGCTGCGTGCTGAAGGCGCGGCGGCGGATCATCTGCAGCGATTGGCCCGCACTCGCTCGAGTAGCCAGGCGGACCAACGAGGTGCATGAGGAGGAGGAGGGTTCTGTGGAGAACGGTTTGGCAGCGCGTCTGCAAGGCCCGGCCCAGCCCTGCGAGGAGCGAGCCGGTGATTGAGGCGCGAACGTGCCGTGGAGCACCTGGTTTGGATGTGTTTGGATTGTGGCGCCGCACTGCCCACGAGGGCCATGCGTGAGCGGCAGGCGATCGAGTGAGACGGGGACGCACCAGGCCGAAGTACGGTCAACCCGCATAGTAAGGATGGGCAACCTTCCCAAGGGTGCCCCTGCATGCTTGCCTCTTCGGCCCATCCTGGGCCACTTTCGCGGGCCGCGCCCCGCTCGAGAAGCTTCGACGGGGTCGCCCAAGGCCCCTGCATCCTCACCGCGCATCCTCGTGATACAGTCGGCCTGGATTAGTAGGTCGACCCTGCCAAGTCAAGGGTACTCCTGTACATTCCTGTGGCAATGTGGCCCTCGGAAGGGGCTTGTGTCCTCTCGCGCGTCCTGTCCAATCGAGTCCGACTGCACGGGCCGGCTGCGTGATCGCAATCGGGAGCCGTCCGAGCTCCTTTATTTTCCCCGACCGCGAGGAGCGGCGCGGCCGTGCCTGTGCCGTGGCCTGCCTCTAAGGGCCGGCGTGCGGCCGCCACGTGTAGCGGCAGTTCCGCGCGGGACCTCACGCCTCCCCCCCCTCGTCCATGCACCCCTCCTCGCCTCCCCCGCCGCCCTCTCGTCCATCCCCCCCCTACATCCACCCCTCCCCTCCTCCTCCACCCACCCATCCCCCCGCTGTCCTCCCTCTCTGGGCAGGTCGGACCTCAATACATACAGATTCCAGCGCCACGGCGGGACGAAAAAGGTGGCAGCAGGTTATCCGGCTTGGGCGCAGAGCGCAACACATTGAGCGCGGTGAGCGTGGTGGAACGGCAACTGAACGCCAGGACTACGGTAAAAGAAACCAGCCCGACAGGTCACAGAGTACCAAATTGGGAAGTACAATGGGTGCGCGCATCAAGACACCATTTGATTTTCGTCAGGGTATCATGGGTTTCTTCTCTCCGCACGCTGCGCGGTGACTTCCCGCAGCCGTTGAAGAAGCTGCTGCGCTCAGGGTGCTCCGGGTTTCCCCTCAGATGTGCCTGGCGCGCGGGCTTCCAGGTGTGGGTTCTCTTGCGAGGGTTTCTTGCGGTCGCGCCCGCACCGTATCCTCCCTCTCGAGGAGGAGGAGGAGGAGGAGGAGGAGGAGGAGGAGGAGGAGGAGGAGGAGGAGGAGGAGGAGGAGGAGGAGGAGGAGGAGGAGAGGGGGGAGGGGAGGGAGGAGGAGGAAGGAGGGAGAGGAGGAGGAGGAGGAGGAGGCAGCTCGCTCCCCCCCCCCGTCTCACCTTCCTCTCTCTCGCGCCCTCCTCCCCCATCCTCAGCCCTCTGTCCCGCCTCACCTCCTCCGCTCCTACCTCCTTCCCTCTGTCCCTCCCCTCCCTCCCTCCCTCCTCCCCCCTTTTCTCCCCCTCCCTCCTTCCCCCCTCCCCTCCCCTCCCTCCCCTCCCCTCCCTCCCCTCCCCTCCCTCAGCTCTTTCTCCCCCCATTCACTCCCTCCAATGCCCCTCCCGACTTCGCACGCTGCCCCATTGGCGGGGTCACGGGGCGCGAGTGGGGGCCTGTCTTCCTCGCGCGCAAGGGTGAGTTCACGAGAGGGTTTCCTCAACGCGGCGGGTTCGACCTTGGGTACGATGTTGCTGCGCGGGTCCCAAGAACTGTCTTCCCGATCGCTCGCGCTCTCTCTCTCTCTCTCGTCTCGCTCCCCCCCCTCTCTCTCACTCTCTCTTTTTCTCTCTCTCTCTCTCTCTCTCTCTGCGGGAGTATCTATACAGATGCAGCCATGCATGACTATGTATGTTGGCGTCTCTCTCTCTCTCTCTCTTTCTCTCTCTCTCTCTCTTTCTCCCCCACCCCCTTCGTTCGATGTGCATAAGCACGCACACACACACACCTCTCGCTACTCTTTCTCGTCCGTGTTCTCGCTCTCTGCTTCTGGCTGTCTACTGTCCACTCGCATCGACGTGCCATTCTCACAGATAGGTCATGCGTTCAATTCTACACGTTGTCTCGACTCTCTACTCTACCTTCTACTCTACACTCTCTGAGCTCGACGTCTCCACCCTCTACTCTTTCTTGTGGACGCTTCGCGTATCCCCGCTGGTCCATCCAGAACCAATGCCCAGGCGAGTTGCAGTGACCAGGGAAGTGTAGGAACAAGCAGTGGAACAAAGAGGGGAGCAGCCGGCAGACCGAAGCTCGGGATCAATTTGAGCAGGCCCAAGAGTCAACCACACCGACCTTCTCGGGTCTTCCGATATGAGAGAGCCTCTTGGCAGGTTGACCTGGGCCATCTCTGGGCCGTTGGAAGGGGGGTTGAAGAGCAAGCTCATGGACCATGTCCGCCCTGAAAGGCCGGTGGGATTCTCACATGTCTTATCTACCCTCTCCAAGTCTACTCTCCACCCTTTCTCGGGACTCCATGGGTGAGACCCTGTGGATGAGACTCCCGTGGATGGGATCCTACGGGTGGAACTCTGTGGGGGGGCACCCTATTAATGGGACCCGATGGGCGCGACCACGTGGATGGGACCCCATGGGTGGGGTATTAATGGCTGGGTCCTGTGAGATCGAGATGGCCTCCCCGCTCTCATCTTGGGACTGCGACGAGAGCCACTTCGCCCTAGCCAGTGTCTTGCTGGGCAGCTGGGGTCAAGATTTTGAGCGCGCCGGATAGGCGAGGATCGGCAGCGAAGTATCATTCACAGGCAAGGTACTGCAATCAAGCCGGGCCGCTAGGCATGAGGGTTAAGGTTTCCAGCGTCGCATTGGCGTTTCCACAGCGTCGGGCCGACGGATCGTATCGTCAGCGCCATCGTCGCCGCCGTCGTCATCGTCATTGTCACTGTCGCTTTCTGCGTCCTCGTCGCCTTGCTACGATCGTCGGCATTGCCGGCTTCGCGGCGGACGAGGAGCAAGAGGTGGAGGACGCGGAGGAATGAGGGAGGAGGAGGAGGAGGAGGAGGAGGAGGAGGAGGAGGAGGAGGAGGAGAAGGGCGGAGGAGGAGGAGGAGGAGGAAACGACGAGAGGACACGACAAGGGAGAGGTGCGCAACAAAAAAAATGCCACAGGATCCCGGTGCTCCTCTGGAGCACCCTCGCCCTGAAAAGAGAGGGTGGTCGTAGTGCAGTAGCGCGCGCGCGCGCGCTTCGGGGGCGGCCTGGACAATTAAACGGCTGCGAAAGCCATCCGTTGCGTCCACTGATGCACGTTCCCACCATTCGACGATTATTCCTGCTCCGGTTCATCCTCCTCCCTGTCTGCTAGTGCTACTCTCCCCCCCCCCCGTCATCCTACCAGTGGCCATGGGTGTTTCCTTGGGCCTCCTCACTCTTGGAGGCATGGGTCAGCTGTTGGGGTGCCATTCGAGATGGAGGCTCACAGCGACACGCATGCCCCCCCCTGTCAACGGGGTGCTTGAGGACTTGTGATGGTTACGACTCCCGAAGACATTGTTCACGCAGTGGCCGCTTGTGTTAGAGAGGAAGCTGCACAGCATCTTGGATATGACGGGTTCTTCCCTGGCTGGACATGAATGCGGCGCCCGGCGCCCTGTTCGAGGCATTTGGATGGCCGTGCTGCAGTGTTTGGGGGGAGGTCATTCTTGACGCCAACACAATCCGTTGGTGCTTCCAGCTTCCTGGCGCGTGTTCTTCATCCATGTTATCCCTCGACTGAACGATCTACCTTCAGAGGCTGATTGAAATCGTCCGTCCCCCGTCATCCGCCTCGGCCCTCTACCAGTGGATGATGTCACCTTCTTGCTCCTGATCATCCTCGCCCTTCTCTCCCCCCTTTGCCGAGAGGAGGAAGAAGATGGGTGATATCCGCCCGTGGCTCATCACCCCGCCGTGCGCCCCAGTTCTCGACGATGCCCGATGCTAGCTTCAGCGACGCCATCCGCGAAGCTCTGCTCCCCCGGCTCTTCCTGCAGTCGAGATTGATCAGCTCCGGGGCGGAAAAGAGGGGGGTGATGACTAGGGGGGGGGTGGATATCATGGTGGGGGCCATGATATTTCCCCAGATTTCAGGGCGCCTCTTCTTGTTTCATTGCGTCCCTGGCCCCCCCCCCCTGGGCCGCGCACATGCCGCCGGTCATGATTTGCACCCCCCCCCCCTCTTGGACACCCCCCTCTTGGCCGCTCCCGAGATTAGCAGGCCGACCCTGCCAAAGCGAGGGCACGTAGCCTTATGTCCCGCGTGCTTCGTTCGACATTCGTGTAGCATTGTGGCCCTCGGAGGGTACGTACCCATTTCGTTCGACATTCGTGTCCTGCGTGTCCTGCGTGCTTCGTTCGACATTCGTGCAGCATCGTGGCCCTCGGAAGGGTCGGCGCTGCAGTCCGAACCCCACCCTCGCCGATCCGCGATCCAGGCTTCTCGCTGGGCGGCCTGGGCAGTGCTCGAAGGTCCTCGAGCGCGCGGCTAACTCCGAGCCCCAACCCCCGCCTGCCGTCGATTCAGGAGGGCCGATCGTTGGTCCCAGACCCCCTCGAATCATGAAGAAATCACGACGGAAGGTTTTTCTATATTTTCCGCCTCTGGGGGCCCTTACCTGCCCTCGGGACCGTCAAAAAACGGCTCCGCATGAAAAACCGGTCCCGGCGAATAGGTCCGGACCTCTGGGGGTCGCGTCACGACAAAAATCAGGACGCCGGGGGTCTGGGGTCGGGGGGCAGGGTTCGGATGCCGTTACCGAGAGGCTCTCCTGCCCTCCCGCAGGTCCTCGCCAGCCCACCCTGACTGTGCCCTCCCCCTGGGCTGCCCCCCCGCCCCTCCCCCTTGTTGCTCCCGCCGGACCGGCCCGCTCCCCGCTCCGCTCTCCCCGCCGTGCCCCGCGCCAGGCCGCCGCTGCGCAATCGGGCTCGTGCTGTCGTCTCGCCAACCGCAGCTGCATGGCCCATCACCGAAGATTCCTCCTCCTCCTCCTCCTCCTCCGCCTCGTCCTCCTCCTCCTCCTCCTCCTCCTCCTCTTCCTCCTCCTCCTCCTCCTCCTCCTCCTCCTCCTCCTCCTCCTCCGCTTGAAAACGAAGGGCCCTGCGTCCGTACGACTTCGCAGGGGTCCGGGTGTCTTCCCCAGCGGCAGGGATTACGACCCCCAAGCGCGCTCGCTTTAACTTGCCATCCCCCCCCTCCTCCCGCCCTGCCCATTCCTTCGCAACGCCTCGTGGACGCACGCTGTGCAGGTAGTTTTTTGGCGTTTGAGCATGACCAACGTAATGATGTTCTTGATGTCTATTCGGAGTCTGTTTGGACTCGTCGCGGACAAGTGCACATCAACGGGGAGCAGCAAAGGTACACCGCCCCTTCCTCCTGCTTCTCCTTCTCCAACTGCCCTTCGGGTTCCGTTTCAGTTTATTGTTGTGTGTTTATTGTTATGTATAACGCTTGCTTTTGTTTATCTCTCTCTCATTTGTTTTTGTCTCTCTCTCTCTCTCTCTCTCTCTTTCTATCTCTCAATTTCTCTCTCTCTTTCTCTCTCTACATTTCCATGTTTCACCGTCCTCCCCGTCCCCCTTCTCATTCTCCTCCATCCCCTCCGCCTCCCCCCCCGTCCTCCCACTTCCTTCCTTCTCACCCCTTCCCATTCTTACTCCTCCGCGTGCTCCCTCCTCCAGCCTCCTCCTCCCCGTCCTCCTCCGCCTCCTCCTCGTTCTCGTCCTCCTCCTCCTGGGGGAGTGCGGTAGGTGTGCCTTCGTCGCTCCCCGGAATCAAGGTGCGCTTCCCGCGGGCAGCTCGGGTGAGACTGGAACCTCTCTGCTGCCTGCGGGCGCGGGCGAAGAGCGCAGTGCTTTCCTCTGGCGCCAGTGCTGGCTCTCTCCGGCGCTGCCTCGTTGCTCCTATCACGCTCGCTCCTCCCTCTCCTCCGCCCCCCCCCCCCTCCCTCTCCCCCTCCTCTCCCCCCTCTCCTCGTCCTTTTCTCGCCTTCGCCGTCCCACCACCCTATCCTCCTGCTACGCTAGGCCGACCTTGGCTGCAAACTGTGGCGTTCTTGGAAGGGAGTAATGGCCGTGTACAACGGCCCGGCGCACGAAGTACCTGGCGGGCGCCGCGGGCAAAGCCGGAAAACGAGCCGGCGACGAGTGGAGAAAGAAGAGTAGGCGCCCGCCAGGTGGGCAGGCGAGTTCCGTAGTGTAAGATCACCCCATCACCTCGACACATGATACCTGACCCCCGTCCATAGATGAAGGTACTTGCTGCCGTGACAGAAGGCTAACTGCCTTGAAAGAGTAAGCACATGGTGCGAGCTGCGTATCTGATGGATGGAGGCTGGCGCACGCAAAGAGTGCAGAGTGGGCCACAACCTGTGACTCAGGGGGTCCCGAAAGGGAAGAGGGGGGAGGTCAAGGAGGCAAGAGTGATCAAAAGTAGGAGAAGAGGAGCAAAGAAGACGCTGCTGGAGCTTCGAGGCGTGCCGTAGAGGAGTAGCGCAGGCAGCCGCAACTCCGTTGACGTATACCGTGCACGAGGTATTGTGAAAGAGTTGAGGGGCCGGCACAGGCTGCGCTGGGTGGCCCCAAGCTCATCCTTCTCCTCCTCCTTCTCATTATCGGCCACCTTCTCCTCGTCCTCGTCATCCTCTCCTCTGCTCCCCTCTGCTGAAGGATGCATCCTCATCCTCGTCATCCTCGTCATCCTCTCCTCTCCTCTGCTGAAGGATTCCCATTTCCCCTCCCCTTCCGCGGCGGGAGCGTCGTCTGATGCCTGCCTTCCTGAGGCTGCGGCCCCTGGCGCAGTGTTTCTGCAGCCTCCCAAACCAGCTGCCAACGTGCGCCGTCCAAGGAGGAGAGCCCTGCACGAGGGTGCGAGCGCAAGCCCTGCACGGGGGCCTCCCAAGGCCGCCCTCGAGAGGCCAACATCACTCAAACACCGAGGGTGTTTCAATGATGTTAGCCGTCTCGCCTTCTTCTCGAGTCAGAGGCTTCAAGCTGGCTCGTCCGCCGGTCAAGGCAGTGCCTCACGGCCGCAGCTCGCCCTGCGAGGAAGTCCCCGTGGAGAGGGAGGTCCTCGGCGACGCGGGGCCGGGCACCACACCAGGCAGCAACGCGTGCGGCATCTCGAGGCGAAGGTTTGGCACCCGAGGGTGCTCGCTACGCCTCGCTTGGCTAAAGCGTGCCGTGCGATGACGAGAGAGCCCGCGAGTGCAGCGTCCTGCGAGCCCGCGCTTTGCCGGCGAGCCCACTCTGGTCGGGCATGCCTCCTCCACCCAGCACGCAGGAGCAAGCGTCGGCACCGTCTGCACGAGGCGGTGTCACGACGCTGTTGCCGCCGGGGTCCGCAAAGACGAGGTTAGGAAGGATCGGGTCAGTACGATTTTCAGGGTCAGGTTCGGCGTTGGTCCTGGACACCGGGCGACAAGTCGGGCACCTCCAGAGCCGCGAGTGCCATTGCCAACCGCGCCGGAACATCTGAACACACACGGAGGGCGCATGCCGCGGTGGGCGCCTTCTGGAGCTCGACCCCCTCCTCCTCCTCCTCCTCCTCCTCCTCCTCCTCCTCCTCCTCCTCCTCCTCCTCCTCCTCCTCCTCCCTCGAGGTTTAAGCGCGGCCAACGTGGGAGAGCCCTGGCCGCCAGTCTGCACACTGACCGTGAGATCTCAGCGAGGCCGCTCGCCCGCGCATGTTCCGCCGCAGAAGCCCCGGGCGGAGAGAGCGCCCCACGCTGCGCTGCGGTGTCGGCGAATGCGTTCCCACGGCGCCCGGAGCACTTTAGCGTCTTCAAGCGCTCCTCGCCGTGGGGAAACTGGTCGACTAGACGTAAGAGTGACCTTTCGCCGGAGTGACCTTTGGTGCGGGCACAGACGGGTCCCCAAATGGCTGAAAACGAAGCAGCAGCCACTTGCGCGCCCAGGTTTGGTCCCCCCGCGGCACCCAAAAGGTCGCGCACCAAAGGTCACTCTTACCCAGGGTCACTCCTGCGTGTAGCCGAATTGGGAATCCTTCAACACGCTGCGAGACAGTCCGAAAAGGCTTCACTGCTATAAGCGATCTGCAACAAGGCCTGTCCCGGTTCCGTGGATTCGGCTGCTGGAGCTGCCTGGAGCAAGGGTACAGGCATCGGCCCCCACATGGAACATGCGACTTGGCCTTCAGCCGAAAACTGACAACGACCCCATCCAGCCCTCGGACGGTCGGGGACGGGGTGCCTGAAACAGCTACCATCGACGAAGACCTTACCCCACACCCGCCCGTCGCGAGAGCGGGACCCCGCGGCCACAGGCGCGGACCATGAGCCGTCAGGCTGGTCGAGCAGACCCCGAGTGAGCAAGCTCTGGTCCGCCTCCGACCGCTCCCCGAGCACTGCTGAGGCCGACGCTGTCGCAGCACCAGCACTGCTCGCCGGAGAGAGCCGGCACCGCTCCGCCGCCCAGCAGCCGTTTCGCTGGAAGTTTCTGATGGCTTACACCTTCAGAGGTGGACGTCGTGACAGCTTTGGCTTCGGCTTCGACAGTGCCACAACACCCAATAGACCGGACTACGCATGTTTCGGCTGCAACCACAGTGTCAAGGTCTGGCGATTGCTCGCCGCAAAAGCTCCTTCGAATGGGCTGGGCTGGCAAAGGTCAAGAAGATCTGGGCTCGGTTCTGGTCGACAAGGGTCCCAAAGTTGTGCATGCTCTGCCCCAGCCCTTGGGCAGATATGTAGTTAGAGGGCACTCATAGACACACCAACTCCCCGCTAAGACGTTAGCTCAGCCGAGCCCTCGAACACCCGTATCCACATAACACGAGGTTCAAGAAAAACCGTGAGTAGTTCGACAAAGAGGGTGGCTCGCATTAGGAAGCATCGTTGTTTGTTCTGGGTGCAATACTAAGTACAAGTTTATCAGAGTCCCACTGTCTGGCTTGTACTGCGGCACGGAAGCTCATGGTGTTAGCAATTTGGAGGTGCCACAAGTCATGGCAGAAGCATGGCCGTGTATCGGGCCAGTGTGTGTGTGTGTGGAGGCCGCTCTTTGTCATCAGCGCTGTTATCTGCCGACGAGCCGTCGTGATGAGGGGGAGGGAGAAGATGTCGCCGCGCCGTTTGTTCCGACGCGCGGCCTTCCGTCTCGGGGATGGCGCCGCGGGCGCCAGGGCAAGCACCGCCTCGGACGCAGGGTTTGCCGTGGGGTGTGCCGCGGCGCCGGCTGCGTCTGCTTGGGGCGCGGGGCGCAGGGATTGACGTGGGTTTGTCGTGTCGTCGGCGTCGTGCACTTGCTTGGGCGCGACGAGGACACACGGGGCGGCTATACATGAAGCTTCGAGGTTGAGGTTTCAGGCATTCGGGCGCTGTCGTCGGTTTTCGGCGGCCTTCTGGCCTCGCCTTCCAGTGGCTGCGCCTCACCGAGAGGGCTCGGGGGGTTCCCAGAGTGTCTCGAACGGCCGCCCGAGGCCCGAGTCATGGCCCGAAAACCACCAGGGAAGGAGGAGGAGGAGGCGGAGGAGGAGGAGGCGGAAGGAGGAGGAGAAGGCGGAGGAGGAGAAGGAGGAGGAGGAGGAGGAGGGGCGGAGGAGGAGGAGGAGGAGGAGTAGGAGAAGACTCATTTCTTCTGGCCCTG
>CAUYUJ010009974.1:5000-25000 GCA_963575745.1 Prorocentrum cordatum
CAGGCTGGGCTCGACTGAGCCACAAAAGGTCTTCCTGGACTAGGGTCCCCCAGGACATAGGTATGCCCATGATCAAATCAATCAATCTACAGAGCTCGGCTGGTGCGTGCAAAGGAAGATTCATCAGAAATCGCAGGCGCCTGGTCCTTACGACGAAATCCATGTCGACCCTGTTCACTGCGGCAAGCACCTCCTCGTCAGTGTGGTGGTCGTCAGCTGCATTGCCCTTCATCCTCGCCGCCGCCCTGAAGCCATTGAGGTAGGCCGATCTGAGACTCTGCTTGGCTCCCTTGGGAATCGGCGGCCGTACTTCAGCTTGGTCGAGCAGCCTGCTATGTGTCAGCGAATCTACGAATATTGCTGTTTTGTCAGGCTTGCAATACTCAGGTTTGACAATACCCAGGTTTCAAAACCATCTTGTCCAATGGTCGAAGTCCTTCATTGTGCTGCTGGATGCGTCTTGCTCGCTCTGGGCCCCAGCACAAATCACAGGTAATCATAGCTCCCAGATGCTTGTATTCACGTACCACGGGTGGTTTGCGCATGCCGTCGTTTATCTCGACCTCGCACCCTTGCTCGCCATAAACCTGCATTTTGGCCTGCATCGCGCTATGTCCATGTATGCATGAATCCTCCTCCTCCTCCTCCTCCTCCTCCTCCTCAGCCGCAATTTCAGACACGAACGAGTGCGTGCGGCCCGCTCTTAAGTTGGAGACTCACACTTCAGAGCGCACTACTGTACTATTTCCAAGTCACTTCCGCAGGGGGCACACTCTGCATGCATGTATTTTCTCTTGCTCTCGCTTGCTTGTGTTGCGTAGCACGCTCAGAGCCCATCATGCGCATCGTTACCTACAACCCTCTGGAGGCTAGTTTCGAGAGACACGAGGATATCTCTCATGAGCTTAAAAGCTGGGACATTATACTACTCTCGGGTACACAGCGCGTCGCACAGCTGGACCACCCTGTTCAGGAACACATGCATGCGTACCATTGGGGAGTTCACTTCGGCAGACGGATGGGACTCATGAAAAAGTTGGTCACGGCGTCGTGTGGCGTTTCCATCCTTGTCAGCAGTAAGATCCCCTCCACGGCGTTGCACACTGTGTTCACCCCCCCGCGCGACATCCAGGGAAGAGCAGGAGGCATCAGGATACAGACAAAAAACCTGGACTTCGTGATCTTCTGCGTGTACCTGGCCCCGATGTACGACGGAAAAAAAGAAGTCGTTGCCCAGAAGGTTTTCTCGTGGATGGAGAAAGAGCTGGATGGGCTGGGGGTCAGAAGTGCCATAGTCGTGGGAGGGGACATCAACAGCGACTTGGGGGTGCACAGGGAGGATGATGGGAGCATGCAGCGCACGCGCACGGTATGTATAGGTGGAGTACGCCCGCAGTGCGAGAACACGAACGGCACGGCGTTTAGGAAGTTTTGCATGGACAATGGACTTGCAGTAGCGACGACGTTCCACGACATAGGGAGCACGTACTACGGACCTAAAGGGGGCCAGTCCAGAATCGACCACCTAGCGGTCCCTGTGGCCGCAATACCACTCGTTAAGACCTGTTGCTGCCTCCACCATGCGGGAAAGCGTTTACAACAAATCCCTGATCGACGGTACAGAGACCACCTACCAGTAGGCATGGACATAGATATAGACATCAGGAACCACGGCTACCCCATGAAAACGCAAAAGAAGATTGACCGTGGCGAGCTGATGAGATGCCTGCGTACAGGATATCGGAGGGATGAGCTTTTCCAGCATATTGATACCGAGCTCAACAAGATTTCAGAAGAAGAGTGGCAGAGTCTCTTCCAGGCCCGTTCCCCTGATCGCGCGTGGCAGAAGTATGTCGAGTGCGTGCAAGCAGGTATGCAAAAGACATTCGGGGTACAGCGCATGCAGCTGGACAAGGCGTATCTAGAAATGAAGAAGAGAAGGATGGAGCTACTGGAGGAGAGAAGACAGTGGAGGCAGCGCAGGATTGATGCGACGTATGAGTACGAGGGTAGTTATGTCGAGCACGAGCTTAAGCAGGTCACAGGAGCCCTTAAGAAACTACGAGAGGCTTATCGTGATGCAGATCGGGCTGAGATTGTTAAGGAAATATGGCTCGCGTACTCGGAGAATCGCTTTGCCGACATGCATCGCCTGCGAGTAGCTTACCATAGAAACGGCCGTGGCCCGAAAAAAAGATTCTACCACACGTACCGATGCCACTGGTCGGGTGAGCAATGGCGAGAAGAACTGGCGAAACATCCGCACCTAGGTGGACTAGGCTGTAAGAACCTAGATTGGGTGTCCACGGTGAATGATTATACAGCCGACTTCGAGGTTAGCGACGGCGACTTTCCCTTCCTCCCCATGAGTGCTGAGTTGATGGAGCATGTACATCAGGACGCGCGCGCCATGCGCAGATGCTGCCGACGTGCGCGCAAGCGGCGTGCTTATCCTGAGCGGGGGCTTCCTGTTGAGATGGGCTGGCTATTGTTGGAACCGGCAGCGAATTTAGACAGACCCGACAGCAGTTCCAGGTGGAGGGAGGAGCGTAGAGTACGTGAAGCACAGAAAGAAGAGGACGATGAGGAACTAGAGCGTCACACCACGGCTTTCCTGATGAAGAAAGGGCGGCAACTCTTGAAGAACCTAGGTTGGATCCAGGGGGAGACCATCGGACTACGCCAGAGAGCAGAAGGACCCCCCCCCCAAGAGCCACTTGAAGCATCGTATTGGACCTTCGAGCACTTAGAAAAAGCAGGAGTTGGCGCCCCGAAGTTTGCAGAGCAGGAGTTTGCGAGCCCGAAGAAACTTAGACAACTACTGATCCACTTCAGGCAGTGCCAGGCCATGCCGTTGAACACGTTGCGTGCACACAGCTTCTCGAGCGAAAAGCAGAACCACAAGAAGGGGATAGCTGGAAAGCGCATTATGCATGCTTATTGTGGGGTAGGCATGTCATGGCACAGTGGTATTCACAAGCGCGCTCTAGTACAGAATCGTCCCTATTTTGCCCACGGTGGACTGGCGAACAGATCTCGAGACAACGCCATCTTAGTTCTACTGGCCACAAAATGGCGTTGTGAAAAAGCAGGCCGCTCCCTTATCATGAGCAACTTCGATTGCACGAACGCGTTTGCCTCTACCGATCGTGAGCTGCTTAGAGAGCACGCGTGGCAGACGGCAGCGGAGCACGACGTACCTTATGCACTTGGCGCAGTCGAACGCACAGCGCTGACCTTGCAGGCCTCAGACATGAGCATTGACATGATGAGCCAGCAGGGGGCCCAGATGGGCTTCACTCTAGCTCCACGAGACTTTAACGACGTCTACAACCCAGTGGTCTCGGAGTGGCTGGACGGTGAGCGCGAACAAGAGGGCCAGTGCATTAATGATACATTGCATCCTATAAGTATGAAGATGCTAGACCTTTCGATTAGCACGTTTATGGATGACATCACGAAGATTACCATGTTGCCTATAGGTGCCTTACCCGAGGAGATCGCAGAACAGATGAACCAGGTTACGCATAGATTGGGGACCTCATTGCAGATAGGGAACTGGCTTCTGAACCCGACAAAGACCAACCACTTGCTAGTACTTAGAGGTACTCGTTCTTATCATAGTACAAGAACGCTGAGGAAACAAGATAGTGGGCTGAACGGAGAGGCCTTGCGAGAAATGAGGGTTCTTGGACCATATATCCCGAGCGACCAGGGTATTGGAGGCGAGATCAAGAGGCGTATTACAGCAGCTAGGGCAGCATGGAGGCAATGTTCACCGTTTTGGTCATCTAAAACTACGAAGGGTATTAAGAGGAGCATGTTTATCGCGTTTGTAATGGGGGCTGCGCTTAGTGGCTTAAGTAGTTTCATCATCCCCAAGAGACACACGGACGCGATTGATGTTGTGTTGTGCAAGCTGCTCAGATATCTTTCCAGAGGTAAACGCTGCACGGTGGACGAGAAGGGGAGGAGGCGCGCAGGTAGCACGAATGCAGTATTTAAGGAATGGCGCATTGAACGTACAGCGGACACGCTGAAGGTTAGAAGGCTGCATGCCTATCGCAGGTGGGCCCTCTACCCCCAGGATCACGAAGCAGTTATCGCAGCAGTGTTCGGCACCTCGAAGAGTGACGCAGAAATGGGAGCAGCCAGACTAGCACCAGGTAAGCGTATCTGGGCCAAGAGTACACCGTGGGCAAAGCAGTTCGTCTCAGACATGAATGACCTTGCGAGCACGGATCCTGACATATATGCATGGTGGCACGCGCGCGCGAACGACATTAGCGTGTTCGACCCCAGCACAGAGGAATACAGCATGTGGATCAGGACAGACCCGAGCATCATGAATAGCGCAGCAAGAGAATGGGCAAAAAGCAGACCAGAGGAGCCAGAAGAAGACATGAGGGAGCCAGAGGAAGTTGAGAAACCCTTTTGGTGCGACTTCAGGGGACTGAACGAGGAGACGGGTGAGGAGGAGGTATGTGGGTGTCGTTTTCGATCGCACGCAGCACTTGCAGTACACAAGAGGGAATACCATCGTCTCGAACCACTACTGCACAAACTAGTTGTAAGCAACCAGTGCCCGTGGTGTAGGTCTACTTTCTCGACACGTAAGATAGCGACAGACCACGTAGTACGAGCAGCGACACAGCACGGAGTTTGCCACGTGGATCATTCTAGATGGGTACACCCTGTGATCGAGCCAGCAGATCTGTCATGCAGCATTTGTGAGTATCAAGCGAAAGACTTCGACGACTTCCAGACACACGTTACCCTCCGTCACCCAGGGCCTGTAGGTGTACTACACACAAGGCAACATGATGAGCTGGAGGGCGAAGAGGACGCTGGGCGGGGAGGCAGCAGCGTCGGGAGGGGCAGCGGCCTCGGCGGCAGCAGCTTCGGGTGGAGGGCATGCAGCAAAGGGAGCAGGCGGCAGGGGAGCCGAGTCAGCAAAGCAGCACAACGTGGCCGCAGCCCCCGAGCTTCAATCAGCAGTCGTTTCACTTCAGAAACTGGCCCTGAAGACAGCCGCCGACCAGAGAGAGATGTCGAACACAGTTTTCGAGTTCTGGATTCTGCCCTACCTGGCGCCGCCTGTGCAGGCGGGGTTGGAAGCCGGCTTGGCGTATCACGAAACCGTGCGCTCGATCGGCAAAGGACACAACCAGGGCCCCCCCCACTCCCACGTCGCCGCAGGGTTCTTAGAGAGCGCTCACGGCAGCCTGAACGAGGCAGACCAGCACGAAGGACCAGCAAAGCAAGTACTAGGATAATTGATGCAGGTCATGGGCAGCGAGCACGGCATGCAAATCACCAACGAAATATTTCGAGTGTTCCGCCTGAAAGAGACCTACAAGCCAGATGGGGTCGAGGACGCAGCTCGGAAGGTGAAATTACAGTACAGTATGAACATGCAGCCAGACCTTCGCACGACCCTCCAGCTCGTCACCAAGCAGGGCCAGGAGGTCCCCACAGTCCCGTCCACGATCGACATGCGCGCGCTGCAGGCAGCGTTCAACTTAGTACTGACCAAGCATCGGGGGGCCAGGCCAGTGGGGCCAGGACCTCGCACGGAGCTCGAGCGAGCAGTCGAGAGGCAGCTCCGCAATTTACAGAGGCAGTGATTGCACAAGCGGAGATACTAGCACGAGACCCACAGAAGTTGACCAATCTGTATCGGTTACTTGATGGGGGATCTGAGCGCGTGCGACACATAGTGCAAGCAGTAGAATTCGTTCGTGCCCGAATGGCCAGCACCACAGCCAAGTGCGTTCAGGGAAGTGGGTCTGGGTCTAAATAATTTTTTACGGGGTCCACATCTTTAGTGCGCACCTCATCTACTACACAGATATGACTACTCGAGGGAGCTGCCATTCACATGAGGGTATTAGGAGGTCGTCCTTAGCCTTTTCCTCGAGCTTTCTGAAGAGAGCAAGGCACCAGCACGCCCAGCACCATGGCCAGTGGATCCTCTGCACGTGCTCCGACCCCGAAAGCAGCTCCGAGGCCTCGTCCTACGACAGTTGCACGTGGAGCGGAGGCAGATGACTACATACAGACGGCCAAGATGTCCCACGTCACTGCAGCTCAGCGCATCAAGCAACACCAGTCCATCATGATCGGTGAATACTCTCGCATGACGGCAAGCCTCAGATCGAGCGAGGCACAATTCAGTGTGCTCAGGAACTTGAGGTTTGAGGACTCCGAGGATGAACGGGAGCGTGTGATCCTGGTGCGCAATCTCTCGTCCCAGATCGAGTATATTAAGCACCAGAGGGACATGAGCTCGCAGCTCCTTGAGAATTTCGACACGAAGAGTCCCAGCGTTGTAGAGCATAGCTATGTGCCAGATCCAGATGGGGATGGTGCCAGTGAGGTGAGAGGCAGTGCGAGGCAGTAGTATCTTGCACGTGCACGTGTGTCTTGCCCTCCCTCCCCCCTGCCTTCCCGAGAGAGTGCCCCTTCCCTCCCCCCGCCTCCCCCCCCCGCTCTACTACAACGACGCGCAGTGCTGCGACTTCCAGTGGGAGCGCCGGCGCCGCGCGCAGCGGGGGAGGAGGATTTAAAAAAATCGTGATTTTTTTCTCGGCTTGCAGAGTGAGTGAGCCAGCAGAGTGCAGCGAGCGAGCGTGGCCCACTGAGGTTAGCTCGCTCGCTCCCCAGTTTTGGTTCCCCCATCAGTGCTTGCTCAGTTTGGGGTCTGGGCGAGAGGTCTGGCCCCAGGCAGTGCTTGCATCGGTGGAGGATTTGAGGCTGCAAGGGGGAGCCCCTGCTGGAGCGGGGCCGCTTCCAGCAACAGCTGGCGCGGCTCCCGCGGGCAGCGGAGGTGACGATACCCACAGTTGCAGTAGCTCACTGTCCTAGGGGCTTGATGTGCTGTTAAGTCATCGACTCATGGCCCCCAACGGCTCCACCACCACCACCACCTCCCCCTCCTCCTCCTCCTCCTCATCCTCCTCCACGGGCGGTACCATGGGCCAACGGAGGGGGGAAGGACCCTGACCCAGCATCCACCGTCCTTCGGTCGACTCTCTGGCGTGGGCCTGCGTCGGAGAAGGGCTCCGAACAGAAAGGATGCGCAAAGGTGGGGCGGGAGCTGCCGCCTCGGAGAAGCGGGGTGGAGGCTTCCACGAAGGCCTGTTGGGGGGGAGGGGAATCGGACATCGGGCATCAGAGGAGCGAGCCCGACATCGCGGCCTTGGAGACCGCACGCGGCGGGCCGAGACGACGACGACGACGACGACGACGACGACGACGACGACGACGACGACGACGACGACGACGACGACGACGACGACGACGACGACGACGGCGGCGGCGGCGGAGGCGGCGACGGCGACGGCGACGGCGACGGCGACGGCGACGGCGACGGCGACGGCGACGGCGACGGAGACGGCGACGGTGACGGCGACGGCGACGGCGACGGCGACGGCGACGGCGACGACGACGAGCGACGGCAGCGTAGGGCGGACAGCGGCATCAGAGGAGCCCAGCAAGCAGGGCCGCCATGTCTGCCCTGCAGGGGAGGCCCCTGCCAGGAGACGCCCTGTTTGCCTCCAGGGTGCCCTGGGTTTCCTGGGCGTCGCTGGTTTTTGCGATGGAAGTTGCGACGCTCCCGCACCACAAATCGATGGACGCCCTGGGGTCTCAGGGTTGGGCTTCTTGTGGGAGGTTTCTTGTCTGCCCTACCTGCAGATTCACCCAGAGAGTGCCTGCGGACCTGGCGTCAGCGGGGGGGGGGGGGCTGGTCTTCGGGCCGTTGATCAATGGAGTGGGCCGCGTCGTGTTTTTGTCGCTGGCCCACCCAATTTTCCATTCCACCCTATCTGCGATCATTTTGGCTGTTTCGATTGCAGCCTTCTTTGATTTCTGCTTCCTGGGGGGTATGGGTCGAGGAGCCCCTGCGTCGTGGCCGCGGCCCGCCGTCGCCAGAACAGGAAGCCCCTTCCTGCGCACTTGGCTCGGCGTTTCCCTATCTGTGGCAGCACGGGGGCTGTACTCGCGGAGGCGCCCCACGAGTGCTGCGGACCTGGAGTTTGGCGGGAGGGAGGCGGCTCCTCCTCCTCCTCCTCCTCCTCCTCCTCCTCCTCCTCCTCCTCCTCCTCCTCCTCCTCCTCCTCCTCCTCCTCCTCCTCCTCCTCCTCCTCCTCTCCTACTCCTACTCCTATCCTTATTCCTTATTAGAATATACTCCTACTCCCCCCTCAGGCCGGCCATTAGGGGCCGCATCCGGGGGTCCCATCCTAACCTGTAAAAAACAATACAAAATCAACATTTTTCTTATTTTTTCCTCTCGACATGGACGTCCTGTCGTCCACGGCGATAATCCATTGCAAAAAATACCACAAAGAGCACACGCGCGCGTTCATGTCAGAATCCTACCGAACACCGTGTGTTTGCAAGCATTTCAACATAAAAACATCAAAAACCCAATGCTTTTTTCACAAAAATTGTACAAATTTCCCGCCCGGGCTCTCTTGCTGAAATCATAGGAAAACCATAGGAATCTTAAGAATTCTGTCAAATCCAGCGATTTCACGTCATCGCGCGGTGCACTCGCGATGCTCTGTCATGCACCCAGGCCGCGAATCCTGTGCAAAAAATACAACAAAGAGCACACTCGCGCGTTCATGTCAGAATCCTACCGAACACCGTGTGTTTGCAAGCATTTCAACATAAAAACATCAAAAACCCAATGCTTTTTCACAAAAATGCTGTGGGGTGTCCTGTCAGACCGTCGGGCTTCCTCCGGCCACCTCTGGCTTCCTGCGGTGCACCAGGCCATTCTCGACTCGTCTGGCAATGCGTGCGCGGCATTCATCACGCGCTCGCCAGTTCCCGTCGGCAACCGCCATCGCGGCCGCATCAGCTGTACCAAACCGGCTGGCCGGTGTGACTTCGGCCCCCAGTTGTGCCAGTTTTGCTTCTTATGTTGTGGGAGGGCGGGTGGGACTGGGCATGCCATGCTTGACTCGCTCGAGCTGGCTAGCTTGACTCCTATCCTTATTCCTTATTAGAATATACTCCTACTCCCCCCTTCAGGCCGGCCATTAGGGGCCGCATCCGGGGGGTCCCATCCTAACCTGTAAATTACTCCGACGGAAGGACCCCACATGATAATCTGTTTAGCTTTCCCTTATCCCTTTCCTCCCGGCCATGGCAAACACCCTCGTATCGCCCTCTCCTCTGCCATCTTTTCCTCTTCTTCTATTTCCCCCCCCCTCCTTCTCCTCCTCCTCCTCCTCCTCCTTCTCCACCTCCTCCTCATCATCGCCCTCCCCATACCCCTTCCGTCCTCATCCTCCTCCTGCCTCTTTTCCACGTGCACGTCCCTTTCCCCCCGGTCGGGGGAAGCAAGTCGATTTTCCTCGGCGCCGTCGCCGCCTCGGTCAGAACGCGCGCGTTTGCCGACGGCCAGATCGCGAAGCCGTCGGGTCAACCCTTCGGGCCAGCCATGCCTGCGGGGCACTCCCGCGGGCCGCCGGAGCGCGAGGGCAGGCCGTCGGGACAACCCCGCGGGCCAGGCCGTTGGGACAACCCCGCGGGCCTCCTCGTGCGCGCCGCGGCGCTCAGGCGGGCGGCAGCACGAAGCCCAGCTCTGCCGCGAGCTGCTCCGCTTCAGCCCTGGAGTCCACCGCTCTCTCGTCGAATTCCTGGAGCGCCTTCCGCAGTGACGCCGGCGGCCCGCGTTCCAGGAACTCTTGCGCGGGCGGCCGCAGGATCAGCATGTTCCGCATGCACGTGGCGCGGGAGAACATGACGTAGAGGTGCAGCCACCACATATCGTCCGACATGCCCGTGCGGCCAGCGTCCTCATCCCTGGCGCAGTCGATGGTGACGCCCTTGCGCAGCGGCTGGCCCTGCGACAGCGTGGAGGTCAGGTAGGACGCGTGCGTCAGCGTGAATCCCGAGCGGCGCACAGTGTGCGCCCCCGAGCTCTGCCACGTGAACTCCTGCTCGCTGGGCCTGAACATGAGCAAGCTCCTCGCCCGCGCCTGGGCCTCGCCGTCGTCGTCAGCGCCTTCGGTGCCCTGCAGCAGCACCTCGGCGACCTCCTTGTAGATCGGGGACTCCTGGAAGCCGTGCACATGCAGCCAGATTCCCTGCGGGCCCCAGGAACCAAAAAGTCACCTCATGCCACCAAATTCACCCCCCCGCATTCTGACCTTGGCAACTTCCTCCAAATTCACGCCCCAGGAGCCCAAAAGTGACGACAGTTACAGGATCCCGATGACCCGCTTCGGATTGGTAAGATGATCTGCGGGCCCCATAGAGAGAGGCTCCCGCTTGAGACTTCCTCGCAATTCACTCACAGACAACGCTCCCGCCTGATACTTCCTCCAAATTCACGCCCCAGGAACCCAAAAGTGAGGACAGTTACAGGATCCCAATGACCCGCCTCGGATTAGTAAGATGATCTGCGGGCCCCATAGGGAGAGGATCCCGCCTGAGACTTCCTCGCAATTCACTCACAGACGACGCTCCCGCCTGATACTTCCTCCAAATTCACGCCCCGGGAGCCCAAAAGTCACGACGGTTACAGGATCCCGATGACCCGCCTCGGATTACTAAGATGATCTGCGGGCCCCATAGGGAGAAGCTCCCGCCTGAGACTTCCTCGCAATTCACTCACAGACGAGGCTCCCGCTAGATACTTCCTCCAGATTCACGCCCCAGGAGCCCAAAAGTGACGACAGTTACAGGATCCCGATGACCCGCCTCGGATTAGTAAGATGATCTGCGGGCCCCATAGGGAAGAGGCTCCCGCCTGAGACTTCCTCGCAATTCACTCACAGACGACGCTCCCGCCTGATACTTCCTCCAAATTCACGCCCCAGGAGCCCAAAAGTGAGGACAGTTACAGGATCCCGATGACCCGCCTCGGATTAGTAAGATGATCTGCGGGCCCCATAGGGAGAGGCTCCCGCCTGAGACTTCCTCGCAATTCACTCACAGACGACGCTCTCGCTTGATACTCGAGTGAGTGACGGACTGACTGAGTGATGTGTGACGCCAACGGATGATATCCTCATGTGATGATCATGATGAGTGAGTGAGTGAGTGAGTGAGTGAGCGATCGAGTGGTGTATGGGTAAGTGTGATGGTGCTGAGGAGGAGAGGCGTGGGTCATGATGATGATGACTGATGATGATGATGGCGAGAAAGAGGAAGAGAGAGAGAGAGAGAGGGTGTGAGATCCTGCGCGGGGGGTGTGCAGAGAAAACAAGAACCCCACTTTGGATGTGGGGAAAAACAATATAACATCAACATTTTTCTTATTTTTCCTCTCGACATGGACGTCCTGTCGTCCACGGCGATAATCCATTGCAAAAAATACCACAAAGAGCACACGCGCGCGTTCATGTCAGAATCCTACCGAACACTTTGTGTTTGCAAGCATTTCAACATAAACACATCAAAAGCCCAATGTTTTTTCACAAACGTTCTACAAATTTCCTGCCCGGGCTCTCTTGCTGAAATCATAGGAAAACCATAGGAATCTTAAGAATTCGGTCAAATCCAGCGATTTCACGTCATCGCGCGGTGCACTCGCGATGCTCTGTCATGCACCCAGGCCGCGAATCCTGTGCAAAAAATACCACAAAGAGCACACTCGCGCGTTCATGTCAGAATCCTACCGAACACCGTGTGTTTGCAAGCATTTCAACATAAAAACATCAAAAACCCAATGCTTTTTCACAAAAATGCTTTGGGGTGTCCTGTCAGACCGTCGGGCTTCCTCCGGCCACCTCTGGCTTCCTGCGGTGTACCGGGCCATTCTCGACTCGTCTGGCAATGCGTGCGCGGCATTCAACACGCGCTCGCCAGTTCCCGTCGGCAACCGCCATCGCGGCCGCATCAGCTGTACCAAACCGGCTGGCCGGTGTGACTTCGGCCCCCAGTTGTGCCAGCTTTGCTTCTTATGTTGTGGGAGGGCGGGTGGGACTGGGCATGCCATGCTTGACTCGCTCGAGCTGGCTAGCTTGACTCCTATCCTTATTCCTTATTAGAATATACTCCTACTCCCCCCTCAGGCCGGCCATTAGGGGCCGCATCCGGGTGGTCCCATCCTAACCTGTAAAAAACAATACAAAATCAACATTTTCTTATTTTTTCCTCTCGACATGGACGTCCTGTCGTCCACGGCGATAATCCATTGCAAAAAATACCACAAAGAGCACACGCGCGCGTTCATGTCAGAATCCTACCGAACACCGTGTGTTTGCAAGCATTTCAACATAAAAACATCAAAAACCCAATGCTTTTTCACAAAAATTGTACAAATTTCCCGCCCGGGCTCTCTTGCTGAAATCATAGGAAAACCATAGGAATCTTAAGAATTCGGTCGAATCCAGCGATTTCACGTCATCGCGCGGTGCACTCGCGATGCTCTGTCATGCACCCAGGCCGCGAATCCTGTGCAAAAAATACCACAAAGAGCACACTCGCGCGTTCATGTCAGAATCCTACCGAACACCGTGTGTTTGCAAGCATTTCAACATAAAAACATCAAAAACCCAATGCTTTTTCACAAAAATGCTTTGGGGTGTCCTGTCAGACCGTCGGGCTTCCTCCGGCCACCTCTGGCTTCCTGCGGTGTACCGGGCCATTCTCGACTCGTCTGGCAATGCGTGCGCGGCATTCAACACGCGCTCGCCAGTTCCCGTCGGCAACCGCCATCGCGGCCGCATCAGCTGTACCAAACCGGCTGGCCGGTGTGACTTCGGCCCCCAGTTGTGCCAGCTTTGCTTCTTATGTTGTGGGAGGGCGGGTGGGACTGGGCATGCCATGCTTGACTCGCTCGAGCTGGCTAGCTTGACTCCTACTCCTACTCCTACTCCTACTCCTACTCCTACTCCTACCTCCTCCTCCCCTCCTCCTCCTCCTCCTCCTCCTCCTCCTCCCTCCTCCTCCTCCTCCTCCTCCTCCTCCCTCCCCCCCTCCTCCTCCCCCTCCTCCTCCTCCTCCTCCTCCTCCTCCTCCTCCTCCTCCTCCTCCTCCTCCTGCGCCTCCTCCCCGGAGTCCGCGGGGGGCCCGCGGGTCTCCGCCGAGGGGGGTCGCGGGCTCCCCACGTCGGAGCAGGGCCGGTCGAGTCCGCGGCGTCCCTCCCCGGCGTTTTTGCTCGTCCTCTCTCTGGGCCTCCTCTCCCGGGCGGGGCACTCCGGCAAGGGCTCCACGGGAGGCCGAAGAGTGGCCAAGCACATCCCACCGTGATGTTGTTCCCGGCGCGATCGGGAGGAGCGAAATGGAGGCGAGAAGAACGGGGACGAAGACCGACAGCAGCTTCATCCTGGGGAGGGGCACCCCGAAGGATGGTTCTTCTGTCCCGGCGGAGGGTCTCATGCTCTTGATCGAGGAAATGACAACTCCATTAACAAAATTTCGCGCGGAACGCCAACAGTTTGTGTGTATGGCGTTTCTGGCGTTCCTAATATTAGTATTATGTTGATTGTTATGAGTATGGTTACGATTATGACTACTATTGATCGTGTGCGTGGTATTATTCGTATTGTTCCTATAACTATTTTTATTCCCCAATCAGAGCTTGCCTCTGTAGGGGTCCTAGCGGATACATATGGTTAGTTTAGGTTTGTCGCCGATTTTCACTGCACGCCCGGGTGCCCGGGAGCCGGGGGGTGCCCGGGGCCCCCGTGCCCGGGGGGTGCCCGGGGGTGCCCGGGTGCCCGGGTGCCCGGAGGCGCCCGGGGGGGCCCAAGGGTGTCCTATAGCCCTAAGGCCCTAGGCCCTATAGCCCTATAGCCCTATGGCCCTATGGCCCAAATAGCCCTATAGCCCTACAACTCTATAGCCCTATAGCTCTATAGCCCTACAGCTCAATAGCCCTATAGCCCTATAGCCCCCCAGCCCTATAGCCCTGATTGGGGTTGGGTTTTTTCTCCGGTCTCATTATTCTTAGTATTTTTCCTCTTCTACTCGAAGGAGGCTATGATGCTCCAGGTCCGACCGTATGGACATTATGTGCTGCTGGGTATCGCCACCATGTTTGTCCGTTCCCTCTTCGGTCGTACCAGTGTTCCTGCCCCTCGCTTAGCGGCGCGCACATGTGGCTGGCACGACGAGGGGGGCCGCCCACACCTAAGGCAGGGAGCTTCTCTTGGAAGGCAGGGCCCGGTCAGAAGGGCCTGGGGGGTTTCCGCGAAGTCACCTTAGGAACTGAGAGGGCTTCGCAGAGGCCCTGCCTTCTAAGAAGCCCCCCCCCGTGCTCCTTAGTAGGCCGCCCCCCGCCCCCCCCCCCGCCCCGCTTCACCGCGGCCGCCCACCCAGCCCAGCGACTGAGCCCACTCCCCCAGGGTCCACGCTCGCGCTCGAGGGGAGGGGAACGGGGGATTCGCCGGGCTGCTAAACTCACCCTTGGGACCTCTGGAGCCTCCAGAGCAGCACCCCGGG
The DNA here is from genome assembly GCA_963575745.1 of Prorocentrum cordatum. Lineage (NCBI taxonomy): Eukaryota > Dinophyceae > Prorocentrales > Prorocentraceae > Prorocentrum > Prorocentrum cordatum. Next base: position 19,413 of record CAUYUJ010009974.1, read on the forward strand.
GACCCCCAGGGTATGCCCAAGATGCCGAGGCGGGCTCCAAGGCAACCAAGATGGCCTCCCCGCCCCCCGCTTCACCCGCCCGCCCACTCGGCGACGGAGCCCGCTCGGCCGCGGAGCGTGCTCGACTCCGACCGCGAGGTGTGCGAAGCTGGCGCGCTCGGCGGCCTGGCGGGCTCCGCCCCCTGCCCCCCCTCGGCGGCCGCAGGGGCTCAGGCGCCGAACGGGCTCGGGCGGCGCGCCGCCAGCCCTCCCCGGGCCTCCTTTTTCTCTGGCGCTGGCCATGCGTGAGCATCTTGGCCGCTGCGCTCTTCCAGTGCAGTGGGGCAGGGGGAAGAGTGAGACGATGCCGGCGTGGATCTGCAGGCCAAGAAGTTACGCTTGGCGGGCGTAGCGCATTGCGTCGGGCATGTCCTTCTACAGGAGGCATGTTCAAACACAGTCAAGATTTAGTATGGGGACGATATGTTGGACTGTTTTTGAAATATGATTGAATACTTTTTTGCATGCTTAATCGTTTCCCTCCAGTATCCGCCTGCAGCAGGACATGTCCGACCTAAGCGTAGCAGGAGAACAGAAAAAGGCTCAGCCCGCCCCTCCTCCTCCTCCTCCGCCTCCCCATGGCTCCGCCGCGCGGCGTGCGCTTCACGCCTCAGGGGGGTGGGTCGGTGCCCGCCCTGGGGTACGGCACCGCGCACATCCACAACGTGACGACCATAGTCGCGGCGCTGGAGGCGGAAGCCGCCGACGCCCACGTCGGCGTCGTCGACACTGTCGTCGTCGTCCTCCTCCTCCTCCTCCTCCTCCTCCTCCTCTTCCTCCTCCTCCTCCTTTTCCTCCTCCTTCTCCTCCTCCTCCTCCTCTTCTTCTCCTCCTCCTCCTCCTCCTCCTTCTCCTCCCCTCCTCCTCCCCTTCCTCCTCCTCCTCCTCCTCCTCCTCTCCTCCTCCTCCTCCTCCTCTTTGTCCTCCTCCTCCTCCTCCTCTTCGTCCTCCTCCTCCTCCTCCTCCTCCTTCTCCTCCTCCTCCTCTTCCTCCTCCTCTTTTTTCGTGCCTGTTTTTCTGTTGGGGCGTGGCGGGGGGGGGGAGGTTCTGGGTGTGCCTGTCGCCGCGGCCGGGCCTGGCCCGAAGGACTGGCTGGGAGGGACCCCGGGGACGGGTCTTGGACGGATTGTTCTGGGAGGGGTCGAGGTCCGAGGGTCGAGGGCGACTCGGGGAAGGTTTTCGGTTCTGGGGGGGGCCTCCGGGGACGTCCTCTTGGAGGCTTGCCCACTTCTGGCCGTGTGACTATCCAGGCGAGGCCCGCTCCGGAGTGCCCCGCTCTGTTACCGTGTGATTGGCCGGGGCTTCTACGCCCCCAGCCAAGCCCCTCGTCCTCGACTGCGGCCGGGCCGAGGTGTAAGATCGAGGTCGGTCCGGGGAGGGTACTCCAGATTTCGTAATAAAGGGAGGGGGGGTTCATTTCGGGGGGGGTCTCTTCCAGGCTATCTTGGAGGGCCTGGGGGGTCTGGAGACGATGTTTTGGAGGGTTCTCCCACGGGGGAGGTCTGAAATGGCTTGTCTTGGAGGGTCCAGACCCCCTCCCTTTTATTACGAGTTCTGGAGTACCCTGGTGTTATTCGTGTCTGTTGGATGCTCTTGTGCAACCTGGGGGAGGGTACGCTCGAGGGATCTGATGGTTTGGGGTGCGTTGGCTGGGCGGAGGGTCCCACTGAAGGGGAGGGAGAACAAAGACGAGTGTGAGTGTCGGTGTCTCTCTTTTTCAGGCGGGCTTCCGTCACATCGACACGGCAGCGCTCTATGGAAACCACCAGGCGGTTGGCGAAGCTCTGAGGCGCAGCGGGATCGACAGATCAAAGGTCTTCGTGACGACGAAGGTGTCCTTCCTCAGCAAGGGGGGCGAGCGGCTGGCGCTGCGCGCGAGCCTGGCGGAGCTCGGCCTGAAACAGGTCGACCTGTGCCTGCTGCACACCCCGCTCACGAACAGCTGGCCGGAGCTGGCGGCCGCGTACCTTCCCCACAGGCCGAGCGAAGAGAACCCCGGGACCCCCAACGTCTCGAGAAACTCGGCGCGGACATTTTTCGCAGGCTTTGGCCTCTGGGGGAGGCCCTTGGGGCCGTCAAAATCAAGCAATGGCGAAGCGTCCTGGCTCGCCTATAGCCCTACCAAACAATGTTCTAAGAACATTCTCCCAGTGCGACCCTACCTAGGAGTTGGAGCATCTAGGAAAGCAACATCTACATCTACACCGACAGCTACATTAACATCTACACCCGCATCTACATCTACATCAACATCAACAGCGAGACTCACATCTACATCTACATCTACACCTACATCTACACCTACAGCTACATCTACATATACATCTACACCTACATCCACATCTACATCTACACCTACATCTACATCCACATCTACACTTTCGCATTGGTTTTGCTTTTGCTTTGCCTTGCCTTTGCTTTTGCTTTTGCTGTTGCTTTTGCTTTGCTTTTGTTGTTGCTGTTGCTTGATTTTGTTCCCCACATCCAAAGTGGGGTTCTTGTTTTCTCTGCACACGCCGCGCAGGATCTCACACCCCCCCTTTCCTCTCTCTCTCTCTCTCTCTCACTCACCATCATCGCCATCATCATCACCATCAACCACCATCACCGTCATCACACGCACACACGCATCATCATTACCACCTTCATCACCATCAACCACCATCACCGTCATCACGAGTCATCATCATCATCATCCTCATCATCATCGTCACCATCATCACCACTCGATCACCCACTCACTCACTCAATTACTCACTCATCCTCAGTAGGCTTCGGAGGCAGTGGTCCTCCGACGGTAGGACCGCCGCCACTCTCAATATAATCGTCACCATCTCCATCATAATCTCTCGATCACCCACCCAGTGGCCATCATCATCATCATACTCATCCTCATCATACTCATCCTCATCATCATCATCATCATCATCATCATCATCACTCATTCATCATCATCACTCATTCATCACACACTCATCATCATCATTCGCTCACTCATTATTTAATCGCTTCGCTCATTCCGCCGGCCCATACAGTCTCATGTCTGCCGTTTGCCCGAGGGCCTGGTGTCAATGCGGCGCTTTGGGGGTTCCTGGGGCCGCTTGGGGGACTCCTGGGGCGCTCGGGGGGGCATTTGGGGGGCCTCCTGGGGCCGCTTGGGGGACTCTTGGGGGCCTCCTGAGGGCCCCGTGGGGGCCTCTTGGGGCCTCTTAGGGGCCTCGTAGGGGCTTCTTAGGGCCGAGGGCTCGAAATGTTGTTTCGTGTTCCCTCTCTGGGGCCCCTTTGGGGGCGTTCTTGGGGCCCTCTTGGACCGTTTTGGAGGCTTCTTGGGCCGTCTTCGAGCCCTCTTGGGCCATCTTGGGGCCCTCTTGGGTGCCTCTTGGGCCCTCTTGGGGCGATCTTGGGGGCCTCTTGGGCCGTCTTGGGGCGTCGGGAAGCCGAAAAGGTGGAAGCTCCAAAATCTCTCAAAAACCTATGGAAAAACAATGATTTTTGCCTCCGGGGGCCCTATTGGGAGTGCTCTTGGAGGCCTCTTGGGGCGTCTGGGGGCTATCTTGGGCGTCTTGGAGCGATCTTGTGGCATGTCGGACCCCTCGTGTACCATCTTGGGGGCCTCTTGGGGGCCTCTTGGGCTTTCTTGGGGCTCTCGGGGACGTCTCGGAGCCCTGTTGGTGCGCTCATGGAGCGCTCGGGGGGACCTGGCCGGGACCTGGTCGGGGTACTTTTCGTCCGGGGACCCCCAGGGGCCGCCCCGCGCGCGCGAACTAGAAAATTGTTAACCAGTTACCGGAGATCTTAGCACGCCTCTGGCATTCGCTCACTCATTATTTTGTCATCAGGCGGGAGCCTCTGAGTGAATTGCGAGGAAGTCTCAGGCTGGAGCCCCCTCCTTATGGGGCCCGCCGATCATGTTATTAATCCGAGCGGGCCATCGGAACCTTGTAACTGTCGTCACTTTTGGGCTCTTGAGGCTTGAATATGAAGGAAGTCTCGAGCGGGAGCCTCGTCTGTGAGTGAATTGCGAGGAAGTCTCAGGCGGGAGCCCCCTCCCTATGAGGCCCGCAGATCATGTTATTAATCCGAGCGGGTCATCGGAACCCTGTAACTGTCGTCACTTTTGGGCTTCTGAGGCTTGAATATGCAGGAAGTATCAGGCGGGAGCCTCGTCTGTGAGTGAATTGCAAGGAAGTCTCAGACGGGAGCCCCCTCCTTACGGGGCCCGCAGATCATCTTACTAATCCGAGCGGCCGGTGCAGGAGGAGCTGAAGAAGAAGTTGGGGCTCGTGCAGGAGCAACGGGCCACCATCGTGTCCTTCGAGTTTCACGCAGACGACGAGCGGGACTACGAGGAGTGCGCGCCGGGCCAGCTCTTCCGCCCCCGCTTCCTACCGCAGGGAATCTGGCTGCAGGTGCACGGTTTCCAGGAGTCCCCGATCTACAAGGAGGTCGCCGAGGTGCTGCTGCAGGGCGCCGATGGCGCTGCCGACGACGGCGAGGCCGAAGCGCGGGCGAGGAGCTTGCTCATGTTCAGGCCCAGCGAGCAGGAGCTCACGTGGCAAAGCTCGGGGGCGCACGCTGTGCGCCGCTCGGGGTTCACCCTGACGCATGCGTCCAACCTGGCCTCCACGCTGTCGCAGGGCCAGACGCTGCGCAAGGGCGTCACCGTCGACTGCGCCAGGGATGAGGACGCTGGCCGCACGGGCATGTCGGACGAGATGTGGTGGCTGCACCTCTACGTCATGTTCTCCCGCGCCACGCGCATGCGGAACATGCTGATCCTGCGGCCGCCCGCGCGAGAGTTCCTGGAGCGCGGGCCGCCGGCGTCGCTGCGGAAGGCGCTCCAGGAGTTCGACAAGAGAGCGGTGGATTCCAGGGCTGAGGCGGAGCAGCTCGCGGCAGAGCTGGGCTTCGCGCTGCCGCCCGCCTGAGCGCCGCGGCGCGCGCCTAGAGGCCCGCGGGGTTGTCCCAACGGCTGGCTCCCACGCCCCTGCGGCCTGCGAGGTTGCCCCGACGACCTGGCCCGAAGGGTTGCCCCGACGGCTTCGCGATCTAGCCGTCGGCAAACGCGCGCGCGCTGGCCGACGCGGCGACGGCGCCGAGGAAAATCGAGTTGCTTGCCGCGACCAGGGGGAACGGGAGGTGCACATGGAAAAGAAGCAGGAGGATGAGGAGGGAGGGGCATGGGGGAGGGCGACGACGAGGAGGAGGTGGCGCGAGAGGAGGAGGAGGAGGAGGAGGAGGAGGAGGAGGAGGAGGAGGAGGAGGAGGAGGAGGAGGAGGAGGAGGAGAGTAGGAAGAGGAATAGAATGAGGAAGAGAGGGCAGCACAGAGGGCGAGAGGAGAGGGTGCCCGCCAGGGGGAGGAGGAAAGGGCAAAGGGTAAGCGAAACGGATTCTCGTGCGATGTCCTACCGTCGGAGTAATGTTTGCTTTGCCTGCGCACAGACACACACTCATGTTTTCGCATTCGTTCACCGGGTGTGCTTGAGAATGCTCCGTATCCGGTCTACACCGCACGACTTGGCATTGAGCAAGGTTGTGCAACACTTG
>CAUYUJ010009975.1:0-10000 GCA_963575745.1 Prorocentrum cordatum
GCACGGCGGGGGCTGCCCCTGCGACAAGGCCCCGCCTCCGACGCCGCCTTCTTGGGGCCCTTGGACCACCCTCGCGATGCCAAGAGATCCCCAGCGATGCCACACTGCGGCCAGGGGGACGTAAGACCCGGGTGCAGGGGACTCGGGAACTCCCCGACGAGGTCGTCAACAAAAATGACGAGGCCGAGCCTGCATTTGGACGAGGCCTCCCGCTGCAGACGTCCCACGACACTCCTCCTCGTCGAAATCCGAGGCGCGGTCGTCAGAAAACGATGGCGAACCCGAGTCCTGGCAAACCCGGGTCTTACGCTCCCCCGATACGGCCTGTGCTGGTCAGGCCGCTTGACGAGGAGGCGCGTGGTAGGACTTGGTTCTGCCTGGAAGCGAACGCGGGGCAGGTCATCCACGCTCTGACTTCTGGACCGCAGCTTCGCGCGCCTGGCGCCTCGCGCGCGGCGCGCCTCGCGCGCGGCGCGCGGCCGCCTCCGCACGCCCCGGCGCCGCCGCCCCCGCCCCCGGGAGGACAGCGTCAGGCGCGGGGCGCTCCGGCCTTCGCGCCCCCGCCCCTGGAGCTGGCCCCTTGTGCAGTGCAGCTTGAAGGGGCCCCAGGACACACAAATGAATACACACAAATAAAAAGATTCCCTATCTTTTCCCATACTTTCTGGGTTTTTGTCTTCCCCCCCCACTTCCCATATTTTCTCATATTTTCCGGGGAATCGACGATTAATTGTGTCTGTGTTTTTGTTCCCTCTCCTGACAGTTGGGCGTCGCTTCAACGGGGGGGGGGACGGGGGGGGGCGAATATCGGCCCTCAGCACACCGGCCAAGCGACGATGGCTTGACGAGCGCTCGAACTGCAAACCGCCACTGCAGTGCTGCCCCGCAGCATGCACTGGCGGAGCGCCCTGCCAGCAGTGAGGACGACACGTGGGGGCGATAAGTGGGGGGAGCGATGAGCAAGAGAAGCACCCCTGACCCTTTGGGAGGGGACCTAAGTTAGGAGGGCCAAAGCAGTTTGGCCCTCCTAGCTGAGGTCCTCTCCCAAATCGTTAAAGGCTTAACGACCTCTGCCGTCCTTCGACTCGCGCTGGAGCGGCCACGAGTTGCTCCAACTTTCCCTGGAGATCTCTGGAGTTACCTGGATGTACATGGATTTACCTGAATGTACCTCGATTTGCCTGCATGTAAGTTCCCTTGGTTGGGCTGACTCGATCCCCACAAGTCGATTGGCGAAAAGTCGACCAGCCCTCAGGGGCCAAAAGGGCTCAGAAAACTCGGGGGCGCGCAAACATGGATTAGCGAGCCATGGATTTGGCGCGCGGTCGCCAAATCCATGGATGGGGGGGGGGGAGGTGTTCTCCCCAAAGTGCGGCTGGTGGCGCCTCGTTTGGCGGCGGCAAGCACCAATTTCCTGTGGAAACGTGACCCGTCGCCAATCCACGCCCCCTCAATCCATGTTTGCGATCGCCTGAATAACTACATGAGCACTACCCCCACAGGTCGATTGGCGAAACGTCGACCGGCCATCGGGGACCAAAAAGGGCCCAGAGAACGACGAGCACGACCCCTGCTGCGCTGGCTCTCGCACCCGGCCCGCCGCTCCCCCAGGGTGCTGGGAGAGCGGAGGGCCAGGCCTGGCCCCCTCATCTTGGGCCTGTCTTCCTGGTGGCGCCTCGTTTGGCGGCGGCAAGCACCAATTTCCTGTGGAAACGTGACCCGTCGCCAATCCACGCCCCCTCAATCCATGTTTGCGATCGCCTGAATAACTACATGAGCACTACCCCCACAGGTCGATTGGCGAAACGTCGACCGGCCATCGGGGACCAAAAAGGGCCCAGAGAACGACGAGCACGACCCCTGCTGCGCTGGCTCTCGCACCCGGCCCGCCGCTCCCCCAGGGTGCTGGGAGAGCGGAGGGCCAGGCCTGGCCCCCTCATCTTGGGCCTGTCTTCCACCACCACTATGACCCCCACAAGACTGGTAGGAGGAAGGAGGCGGACAGGAGGAAAGGATTCTGCGATGTAGAGGAGGAAGGAGATATGAGTAGGACGACGATGAGGAGGACACTGTGATGGGGGAAGAGGAGAACGAGAGAGTCGAGGAGGAGGGAGGAGGAAAGAGGACCCCCTCCGCCCCTCCACTTCTGGAGTAGGTGGAGAACCGCCCAATCAACTCGTCTGCCTCCGGCCGCTCTGAATCTTGCGACCATACCGCCCATCGATGAAAAACAAAATAAAATACTAGAGTATCCCCCTGCGAAGATCGGTCGTGCGAAAGGGGGGGATAGCAAAGGGGGGGGTGAGAGTCAGCTCACGAACGAATTTCCCGCGCCCTCCCCGCCGGAGACGGCCTATGGTATCGAGAATGGCCACCTCGTGAGGACCCGAAACCAGCTGCATGCAGCGGCTTCTCCGTAACCCTCCCGCTTTCCGGCGAAGTCCCCTTTTCGCCTGACCCGAGAAGACGGGGACCCGAGGTGAGGCCACGCCTTCCCCTGTGCTGCTGGGGCCGGGGCGTGCCCTGCTGGCCCAAAGCAAAGGCGCCCTTGGTGGGCCGGAGGGGCCCCTGCTCTGCAGCCCTCGCTGCACCCCCATGTACCGTGCCCCCCCCCACTGCGCCACGCCCAACCCCAGAGATCCGACGTCGTGATTTGTTCCATACGCGGTCCCCCGAAGTCTCGACCCCTTCCCCAGGACAGGTTTCTCATCCTGAGTCGTTTTTGACGGTCCTGGGGCCCGGCGAGGAGGGCTCCTGGAGGCCGAACACTGAGAAAAGCCTCCGTGTAATTATTTTTTCAATGCGTTGGATCTCTGGGACAGTGCAGCCCTCTCTGGCCCCCTGGCGCACGACGCCGTCTGCTTCGGCCCGCGCCGCGGCCGCTCCAGAGGAGGAGGAATAGGAGGGCGAAGAGGAGGAGGAGGCGGAGGAGGAGGCGGAGGAGAAGGAGGAGGAAGAGGAGGAGGGATGAGGAGGAGGAGGAAGATGAGGCGGAGGGATGATGAGGAGAAGGAGGAGAGGAGGAGGAGGGGAGGAGGAGGAGGAGTAGAGAGGAGGAGGAGGACAGGGGGGGCAGCAACATGGCCGACGCCGCCGCTGCCCGGACCTCCCCCAGAGGGGCGCGTCCTGGCGGGGACCTCGGGGGGCAGCCGGCCGCGGCGACGAGGGGGGCCTTCCGGGAGGCCGCGAAACGGCCAGAGCGAGGGAAGGGCAGCAGCAGCCCGTACAGTAAGGATGCGCGATTGATGGGCCTGTTTTCCACCACCACCACCATAGGTTGGAGGGGGAGGGGGCCCTCCTCCTCCTCCTCCTCCTCCTCCTCCTCCCTCCTCCTCCTCCTCCTCCTCCTCCTCATCGTCCTTCTCCTCCTCGTCCTCCTCCTCCTTCCCCCCTCCAACTTATGGTGGTGGTGGTGGAAAACAGGCCCATCAGCGATGAGGGTGCGCAGGGCCTCGGACGCCCAGTGCGAAGCTTTTCGAGCGGGGCGCAGCCAGCGAAACTGGCCAAGGATGGGCCGAGAAGGCAAAGGGTGCAAGGAAACCACTGGCCGCGGCGACGAGAAACAGGAGGCAACTGCTGGGAGGCTTTCGTCGGAAAGATAAGGAGGATTAAGCCCCATTTGGGAGCTGTTACGCCGGAAAAGGCCTCGGGCCAAGCAGGATTAAGCCGAATTAAGCGGGATTAAGCGGGATGAAGCCGGATTAAGCGGGATCAAGCTGGATTAAGCCAGATTTCAGACCAGGGCGAAAACAGAATTTGACATCCCAGGAGTTGAATCCGAACGAGGGGACCTCCCAGGAGGCCCAGAGGGAAGGGCAGCAGCACCGGTACAGTAGGGGCTCAACCACAAGAAGCCTGCCACAAAGGAGCCCAACCCTGAGACCCCAGGACGTCCACTGATCTTTTGGTGTGGAAGAGTCACGCCTTCCATCGCAAAGCCATTGAAACCCGAGAGACCCAAGGCACCCTGGAGGCAAACAGGGTGCTTCCAGGCATGGGTTTCCACTGTGCCTCTTCCGTGCAGTCGAGGCGTTGATCTAAGGAACGATGAAGAAGGAACGAGGCCTCTAGTTTCCGTAAGTTGAACTCCGATGTCCGATCGAAAACCGAAGGAAAACCTGAGGCAAACAGTAAAACAACTAAGGAACACGGGGCCCCTCCCCAACGAAAAGGGTTCCTTCTTCAGCGCCCGGACCGTGTGCTTCTTGCCGCGGTGAGAGGAAGGAGAGAGCTCGGTGCACGTGCACGGATTGTGGCCAGACCCACCCTGCGCCCAGCATCGGCGCATACGCCTCCCTGGCTTGGCCAGAGCGGCGTACAGACAGAGCCGGGGCCCGAGGTGGGCCTCGCCAGAATCGGTGTCCAGCCGGGCCGAGGTATAAGATCGAGGTCGGTTCGGGGAGGGTGCCCTCGTGTGCGGATGCCCTTCATGTTGGCGGGCGGAGGGTCACGTGTTCTCGAAGGGTGCTCTTCTGTCCCAGGTCCGACTGCATCAGGTGGCGGCAGCTGAACCCTTCCCCCACCGACCAACGGGCCTCCAGAGAAGAAAAATGGTCGGCGGGGGCAGGGTTCGCATTCCGCCACGTGCTCGACGAATCCCGAAGCCAGCCCCCGCCGCCCATCGAGTTATGGGACGCACCAGGACGTCCTGGTGCTCGATGTGCCCTCCTCGGAGGCGTGCGTCCGACCCGACCATGCAGTACAACCAGCGTGTAGCAGATCGTCTCCCGAGAGGTGCGGCCAGAAAGCGCCCGCCACGAAGCTGATACTAAAAGAGTTCTCGGCGCGCGCTTCGCCCCTCGGGGGGGGGTGACGCACACATGTAGACATGCTGGGGCGACGCCGTAGTTTCCCTTAATCGTTCTCCGGCGACAGAATTGCCATGGCGTCTGCGCTGAATGGGTCCCGAGAATATCGGACAAGAGCGGGGACGAGGACAAATCCGCCCCAAATCCATCCCTGGGCCCACTCTGGGGCCGAAGCAGACAAGTTTCTCGAGCCGCGTCCAGCCGCGGCGACGAGGGGGCACCGTTTCCCCCTTCCCTTTCCCCGCTGGCTGGAACCACCGCTGGGCCACCCCAACCCCCAGCAGGCTCCAACCCCCAATCCTCCTCTCCTCCCCTCCCTTCCGACGGAACGTGCTCAGGCACAGACCGACGGCCTCGCCGCCCCAGAGAGAGCAGCAGCAAGACAAACGAGCCTCGCGACGACTCTCTCGCCGGCGCTGTTGAAGACGAAGGCACGGCCCAGCGTCGCGACCGCGCCGAAGCCGAGGAGCCCCACGAGCTCCAGCGCGTGCAGGTTCACCGCAGACCTCCGCCCCGGTGCCGCGCGAAGGCCCGCGCGGTCCTCGAAAAGTTCATGGTGATGCCGCTTGTTGTCGTTACGTTTATTCGTATCGGGGAGACGTACGACTCGGGTACGGGGGACTCGGGTTGGCCTGATGGGGTCCAAAACGAAATTTGACGCGAACTCCTGCTGCAAACATCCCACGAAAACTGGACCGTCGAAATCCAGGACGCGCTCGTCACATAACGTCGAATCCAACATAAAGTCGAACTGGACGTCGAACATCCATAACGTTATTAGTGTGATTAGTGCTATTACGCTATTATCGGATCACTCGTTTAATACGAGTACGATTAATAACAGTCGAATGTGTTAACAATATTCCTGAATTCAAACAAGCTTATGAATAATATCAGTACTCCTCCTCTTCTTCGAGAAATGGGAACATCGCTCTAAACGGCTCCTGGCAGAAGGAACTGTAAGCATCCAGCTGGGCTCCCTCCAGAGCCACAGTACGAGCCCCCGACCCGGGACCGCCACGCCGCCGCCCGCAAAGGCAGGACCAGAGCTCACGACCTCTCCTCCCTGGGCGCGGAGTGTCCCGGGCCAGGTCGGTCCGCGAAAGTCCCGGTTCCGAAACGTCAGGCCACATCGCACGAGGGGAACCGTCAGGGGGGGAACCGGGGGTTGGCTCACGGGGGGACAGCGACCTGGCATCGGCGTTGCATCCCCGATGGATCGGATCGGAGTCCGCACGTTCATGGTCGGCTTCACGCAAGAGTGACCCTGGGTAAGAGTGACCTTTGGTGCGCGGCTTCTTGGGGGCCGCGTGGGGACCAAACCTGGGCGCGCAAGCCGTTGCTGCTGCTGCTTCGCTTCCCGCCATCTGGGGACCCATCCGTGCCCGCACCAAAGGTCACTCTGGCGAAAGGTCACTCTTACGTCTAGTCGACATGGGCGGGGTGGGCTTTCGGGCCCGGCATTCGGGGCCGATGCATCCCCTCTGAACCGATCCCCCCGACCCTTGCCCCCTGCTTTTCGGGCTCGAGCTCTTTGGCGGCCGTGCAGGACGACCCGGGCAGCCCTGGATAACGCCCACCGCGAGGCGCAGCCGCCGCGAGGCATCCCAGGGCTGGAAGGCCGCGCGGGAGCCGCCGACAACGCATCGGAACGTTGGGGTAGCGTCTCGCGGCGACTGCCCCAGCGACACCCTGTGCCCCTCGGGCGGACACCGTTGGACGCCCGAGTTGTCAGGGGTAACTCGGGTCAGGGGTAACTCGGGTTTGGGTTCCCGAAAAACGAACCCGAGTTAGCCCTGACCCGAGTTACCCCTGATGATTTGGGGGCTCTGGACGCCCGAATTATCTGGGGTAACTCGGGTCCGGGATAACTCGGGTTCGGAATCCCGAAAAAGGAACCCGAGTTAACCCTGACCCGAGTTACCCCTGATGATTCGGAGCTCTGAGATAGCGTCTCGCGGCGCCTGCCCCGGCGACACCCTGTGCCCCTCGGGCGGACACCACGTCACTCCGCTCCGCGGGGCGGGAGGGCCAGCCTGGGGCACGAGTGGCGCGTCGCGCCGAAGCATGGCGGGCCAGAACCGGCGGAGCGAGATGCCAGCAAGCGGTCTCGACCGTACCTCCACCGCTGTGAGGTGGGTGCAAGGCGCGGTTCCGGTGGCGGTAATAGATTCGACTCCTGGGCCCCCAACTTCACCCGGCTTCGGGTTAGGTCGGGCGTGTCCGCCTACAGGCGGAGTTTGGACGAATCATGGAAAGTTGCCATAAGATGCTCCGAAAGTTGCCGAAAGATGCTCCAAGAATGGCTGAAAATACTCCACGCATCGTCCCCAGGCTATGTTCCGACTACTTGTGAATACTCCTCCTGAAGAGGGGCAGGCCAGACTTAAGCTCAGGGGGCGCAAGCAGCCCCGGCGCCCCGCCGCCCCTGCGCTCGGCGCCCGCCCGGCGACGTCCCAGGCGGAGGGGGCCCCTCAGAGGTCGGAAAGCTCGTGCTGCCCTCGCCGCCCTCCTCCCGCTCTCCTCCCTCCTGACCTCGGCGACCACGACGCTTGTGGTTTGCAGAAGGGTGTGGTTTGCAGCCGGCGCCCTGGAGGGCGCCCTGGGGGGTGGGCGGGGGCCTCGATGAAGTTCTCCGCCGCGCCCCGAGGAGGCATGACGAGGGTAGCTTCGAGCTCCCCAGGCCCCAGCGGCGCCGATCGCAAACCACAGCCTGCCGTACCCATAGCCTTCGCGGCAACCGATAACCGTAAGCCAAAGTTCCTGACCGCATCGCCCGCCCGAACTCGCCGTCGCTCGGACGGCCCGTCCCCGTGCATGCCTGTCGATCTCGCACGCTTTGTCGCAAGATGATCCCAGATGCTCCTCGATGGTCCTCGCCGAGGATTGGCTGCACGCGTCCGAGCGATGCAGAACTTCCCAGCGTTGCCCCCGATCGCCCCTGCGCCCTGCGCGCGCACGCGCGGGGCGCATGTGTTTGGACGCCCGAAGTGGGTACGGGGAAAATGGGTACAATGCCCAACAACACATGTCATTCAAAACCGACAGCGGCCGCTGTTGGGCAGGCGGCTTTTGTCTTCAATGGACAACGTCCGCGGCGACGCGGACAGCGAGTCCTGTTCGAAATGAACAGGAACTGCTGTTGGGCATTGGACCCATTTTTCCGTACACATTTCGTTCGTGCCGAATGCGCGCGGCCCCCGGGGGGAAGGAGGGCGCCGCCCTGGCCCAGGCCGAACGCGGCAGCGTGCGCTCAGGGCTCAGCGCTGGAGAGAGGAGCCCTTAGGGCTCAGCGCTGCAGCGGGTGGCCGTGGATAACAACCTGCCAGACCACCCCAACCCAACCTGAAAACCCGAATTTCGGGTTGGGGGGGGGGGGGCGGGTTCCGTATGTGTTCTCTCGATGTGCCCCGATCCCCCCTCCCCCCCCACTGGAAAACGGAGGGCGAAGTGAAGCCTTCGGGTTGGGTTTGGGGTGGTTTGGTGGGTACTGACAGGAGAGGAGGAGGGGGAGGAGGAGGAGGAGGAGGAGGAGGGGAGCAACAAAAAACGCGGGGCCAGACGCTGGACACTGCAACTTGTATCCCCCCCCGCAGCGCCCGATACCTGGGGGGGACTAGGCGGTCGGGCCTGCGAGCACCACGGCACGCTCGTGAGCACTACGGCACGGCCGCCAGCACCACGGCATTCATGCAAGCACTGTGCCACGCCTATAGGGGAGCCGCCACCTCCCCCCCGCCCCCCGTATGCCCGGTACCGCCACCTGAAGAGACGGGGGGGGGGGGGGCCAACCCCCGTAATGGACGTTACGGGTTCTCTTCGAATCAGAAGCCAATCTCCCGCTCGAGGAGCCCCGCGTGAGCGAGGTGAGGCATTGACGCACAGAGACGCGCAGAGATCGAGGCCGCCGCACCCGCCCCCGCCCCCGCGACCTCCTCTCGGCAACAGGTCTAAGCTGTCCAGTGTCTGGGTCCTTCAGGTCTATGTCGTCCAGTATCTTCCTGCGCCGGCTGGGGCCATAGGAGGGCCTGCTGGGACGGCGCTGGCGCCCGAGAAAGACCTCAACGAGTGGCAGCTGATGGAAAGGAGGGAAGAAAAAGAAAGGGTGGGGAAGAAGGAGGAGGAGGAGGAGGAGGAGGGGAGTGGGAGGAATGGGAGGAGGAGGAGGAGGGGAGAGGATGAGGGGGGAAGAGGCCAGCCAGGCGCGCTCGCGCCACATCCGGCATCCGACCCCTCCCACCCATCGCTTCCCCTCGCGGCAATGTCTTCTCTGTCCGCCGACGCGCGTCATAGCGGACCGGGACTTCGGAAAAGGGCACCATATCGTGTTATGCGCAATCGGAAAAGGGGGAGCTGCGTACATAGGAGAAGGGGAGGTGGCGGACGAGCAGGAGGATAAGCAGGAGGGAAAGGAGGAGGATGAGAAAGGAGGACTACGAGGACGAATAGCAGCAGCAGGCGCTGGAGTAGAACGAGCGGGAGGAGCATGAGGACCAAGGGAAGGCTGAGGAGGGGAAAGGAGGGGGGCGACGACGATGAGGAACGACCCAGATCCAGCAAGCAGTGGCCCGCGCTGGGGCGAGACCGTCTGTTTCTAAGCGAAGGGAGACAGCGCCGATCCTCAGATGAGGCCAACGCTGAGCGGGGGGGGGGCGGGAGGGGATGAGTATCGTTTAACCGACCCCCATGCCCAACGGCGTGGCCTGGGCCCCACTGGCTGATTTACCCGCCTAGATGGGAATACAGGCAGTTCCTTCGGGTTTCGAGGGGTGTATCCCCAACTGGGGGGTAATGTGGTGGGGGTCTCGGAGGGGATGGGGATGGGGATGGTGCTCGGATAAACGACACGGAGGGGAGGGGGCGAGGAACGGGAAGGGGAAAGGGACGAGAGGGGCGCGGGGCGGCGGGCGGAAGGCGGAGAGGGCGGAAGGCGGGGATGAGGAGGAGGAGGAGGGGGAGGGGGAGGAGAAGGAGGAGGGGGAGGAGGAGGAGGAGGAGGAGGAGGAGGAGGAGGAGGAGGAGGAGGAGGAGGAGGAGGGGATGTTCCCCTCCCCCGCGCAATACATCCGTGCCCGCGAGGTCCCTGTGAAATTCCGTGTGCTCCCGCTTCGTCCCAGCAGTGCCGTGCGCGCTGAAAGACGAGCCATATGCCCGTCGCACGGCTATTTTCTCCAGGGGAGGGGGCGAGGAAA
>CAUYUJ010009975.1:15000-27500 GCA_963575745.1 Prorocentrum cordatum
GCTAAAGTTAGTTCCCTACCTAGGCTCTGCCTAGAAGGGTCCTTACTGTCTTAGCTTAAAGGGGCCGAGCAGCGGGAACCGGCACGGGCGGTTCCCCCGGCATCCGCCCCGCGGTTCCCCCAGTTGCGTCCCCTTAGCCTAGCGTTGCTTATCTCATCTTAGCTTAGCTTATTTCATCTTAGCTTAGCTTTGCTTAGCTTCAGCTTAGCTCAGGTGTATCTTCGCTTGGTTACCTTCAGTTTAGCTTCGCCGAGCTTTAGCATAGCAGAGCACAGCGTAACATAGCAGAGCGTAGCATAGCATATCGCAGCACTTCATATCATAGCATAGCCCAGCATAGCATAGCATAGCTCAGCGTAGCATATCATAGCATATAATGTCATAGCGCAGCTTAGCATAGCATAGCATAGCATAGCAAATCATAGCTTAGCGTAGCACAGCGCAGCATGGTATAGCATAGCTTAGCAAAGCATAGCATAGCATGACATAGCGCAGCATATCATAACATAGCATAGCATAGCATAGCATAGCGCAGGATAACATTGGCATAGCATAGCAACTAATGCTGCTTTCCTAGGGGCTCTAATTTCTAGGTAAGGTCGCACTGGGGTAATTTGCTTGTTTTTATCATTCGTCTTCATCTTCTTCTACTACGTCGAGTACCTCCCGCCCCACAATACCGGCCATCGCATGGGAGATTGTTCACATTCTCGTCTCTTTCTCTGCAATTGCTCGCTCGCTTGACGCCCGGGGACTCTGGGGCCCCCGCCACCCTGGCCGCAGAGCCAGGGGGGGAGACGAGGAACTGCCGGATGGGGGGGTCGAGGGCGGGGCGTTTGCTGGAGGGCTGACAGGGGATATGTCGACCCCTATCCAAGGATTTGCGAGGTTTCCGACTGGACCAACAACGTGGAGCCCAACCCTGTGATATACGAGGGGGGCCATCCATCCTCGATAGGGGTGCGTCCGAATAGTCCATTGGGGGGGTATCCTAGGATTTCCCATAGTTTTCTTAACCGCTTCATTTTTCGTCGGAAAGCCAAAGGTTGGGATAGCAACATCGCCTGCGAAGGGCGAGAGGGTGACGTGGAGATGAGGAGGACAGGCGCCAGCCTCGGCGTCGACAGGAGCAGCGGTGGGCGGTTGGCCTGCAGCCGACTTCCTCCCGCCTGGCTTCATGTAAAAGGCGCGGCATCCCCTTCGAGAGCGGGGAGCTGCGATTGGCTCCGTGGGGCAGCCGGGATCAAGGGAGAGGGAAATGCCTGTCATGCGCCACTCCCCTCGTGCACAGCGTAGGTACTCTGTCCATGAGTGGACATGCTGCGGAAGAGCACGTGCAGGCCGCGTGGGCAATGCCACGCTTGCAGCGGCAGCCGCGGGAAGGAGAGGCAAGCCCGCTGCCGCCGCTACACCAGGACTGGGGCAGCGACGCTCTCCCCAACCGCGGGCAGCGGGAGCGCCTCCCACGGCCTGCGGCCGTGCGCGTCGGCACCCCGACCTTCGTGCGGGGGCTGGATCGGTCCTGGGGCGCCTTCGTGACTGCCCGCCTGGAGCTGCTGGAGGTGCTGGCGGCGGTGGCCGTGAGGGGGGACTCGGAACAGGCGTGCAAGGCGCTGCTCCTCTTTCGGCGACTCCAGAGGATGTGGCTTGCCAAGGGTGTGGTTTGCAACCGGCACCCCCGGGAACATCTGGGGGGACACCCTGGGGGGGGCGCGGGGACCTCGATAGAGCTCTCCCGCGCCCCGAGGAGGCCCGACGAGGACAGTTTTCGTGCCCCCCAGGCCCCAACGGTGCCGATCGCAAACCACACCCTGGCGTAACCATACCCTTTGTAGTCGCCGACTCGTCGACGCGCTGCTCACGGCACAGCTGGCCGGGCAGGCCGTCCACGCCGCGGCTCTCGAGGAGCGCCTGGTGGCGCGGCGTCCACGCCTGGAGGCCGTCCACGCCTGGTGGCCCGCGGGGCGCGCTGCGGGGAGATGCTGCCGGGCGGTGAGCCAGGAGGGGCGAGGCTGCCAAGAGGGCGGCAGCAGCGCGACGGCCCAGCGAGGCTGCCAAGAGGGGCGAGCGCCAGTAACACGCCAAGTACCCGGGGGATCGCCCGACACCCTTCCCTTCGTGGTAGAGGCCCCAGGTCGCCTTGGCGGGGAGGCCAGACACCGGCTTCTCCGGCAAGTGCGGGCCCTGCCAGCTGACTGGCAGCTCGAAGAGCTCACGATCCTCGAGGGCCTCCAGGGTCGCGTGAGCTGCACGGTCCGACCCCGCTGGCCCTGCAGCGCTGGCCCTGCAGCGCCGGCGGGCAGCTGGGCTGGCTTGACTGCGCTAGCCCCCCGGGCGCTCCCTCTAGTCTTCTGGGCTCCCTGTTCCTCTTCTTCTTAGTCCCATTACTATTATTATTCCTCCTCCTGCTCCTTCTCCTCCTCCTCCTCCTCCCCCTCCTCCTCCCGCTCTTCTTCCCTGCTCCTTGCCTCCGGCGAGCGCAAGCGCGCCTGATGGGGGAGACTGGTGGCGCAGGCCGTGCGTCCGTCGCCTCCGCCTCCCGCTTCCCTCCCGGCTCACTCCTGCCCGCCCTCCCCTCCCCGCCTCCGGAAGAACACCCAGAAGCAGGTGCCACTGTCTCGGCTGGAGAGGCTGTGGTGGACCCGAAAACAGACGACACCACCCTACCTACGGCCCCACGGGGCTGAGCGTGTACTAAGAGATCTGGCGAGGATTTTCGCGTGGTGTACGCTACGGCGCCCAGTGGACCGTATCGCAACATGGAATGCCGTAGGTGGGGTGGTGTCGTTTGCTTCTTGGTCGATGGGGAGCCAGCCCAAACAGGGGGGTTTCGGCCCGGGCCCTGGAGTGCATTTTGGAGCCTGTCCCAACAAGGGATCGGGCCGTGGGCCGCGGTGGCAAGAAGACGCTGAGATTCAAACCCAACGGCCCAAGAGTCCCCCAGCACGACGGGGGGAGGCCACTCGGGTGCCCCCAGGCCGAGGAGGAGCAGGAGTAGGATGGAGGATGGAGGATGGAGGATGGAGGATGGAGGTGGGAGGACGGAGGACGGAGGACGAGGAGGAGAAGGAGAAGGATTACAGTATAGCGCTGATGCCGAGAAGGGTAGGCATAACCCTTGTGAATCGGATGAGGCACTGGGGCTCTCGCACCCTTGAAATGGGTGCTCGATGTTGGCACCTGGCAAAGGTGGGTGATGCGTGTAGCGCATATCCTGTGGCAGCCACCTCTGCCTCGTAGCTCCGTGACCGAGAGGGTCAACTCATGTGGGTCAACGGTCCCATCATGAGGGGACGGCGAATGATGGCCCTAAGCATGGTGTGTGACAGCAACGTGTGTAACTGTGAGGCACATATTGTGCCAACATTGGTGCCGACAGAATGCACCAAACCGAGTTCAAGCACCAATGTGCGTTCCCATGGGGCGCACGGTTTGTCCGCCCCACGGGGGTGCAAACATAGCTCGGACTTCAAGTGGCCGGAAAACATGTCCCGCACTTCGGTCCTCAGCGGAGCTTGTGCGGAAGATGCCCGAGGCAGGCGTCCCCCTCCCGAGGGTGACACTGGCGGTCGGTGTTGAGTTGGCTCTTGGGGTAGCTCGGTGCCCCAGGGACCCCAGCAAACCAGCCAAACGATAGCGAATGGGCCGGCACGCCGGTTCAAGGCGTAGGCCGGTTGCCACGGCGAGCTTGAGAGGACAGGTTTTCAGGGCATTAGGTCGCACACGATATTGTCCAATTTGTCGAACACGATTTGTCCTTACTCCACGACGCCGTTCCGCTCCATAGTCTTCTACCTCCTCCTCCCGGCCATCCCCATGGACAAAGTGACGGAGGGTGTCATGAACTATCATCCTCTTCCAGCCTCTCTTGGGGTAGACCTCGGTCTGCCTGCTCACCTTGCTGCCCCGGGCGCATGGGAACGTGGAACATCGAAGGTTTACGAGGCGATTCCATCGTCAAGATCGACGAAATTATCGACATCATGCGCATACGCGAAATAGACATTTTATGTATACAAGAAACGCACTTACATGGAGCAGAATACTACGAGCATAATGGCTACACGATTTTCTTGTCAGGCGAGCTGGACATACACATCACGTCGCACTCTGGTGTTGGGTTTGTGGCGTCGCCAAAAATATTGAAAAGTATTGTGGCCTTCAAGGCGTGCTCTCCCAGAGTGGCCTCCCTACGAGTAAAAGTTAGACATGGTATGCTTACACTGCTTTCCACGTATGCCCCACACAACGGCCGCCCATATGACGAGCGGCACACTTTCTACATGGACCTTCAGGCGCATATCCGAGCAACCACGGCGAACAGCACGACGTACATCATGGGAGATCTGAACGCTAGGCTCGTACGTGCCGGAGCTGGAGAGGAAGCTATCGTTGGTCCTCATGTTTTTCAGTGCGCGGATGCCCCGGATAACGTGGTGCAGAACACAATTTCAAACAGGCACCTCCTAGTGGAGTTATGTACGTCTTGTGGCTTGCTGGTTGCAAACACATACCACGACCACCCTGACGTCATGAAAATTTCCTATAGAGATCTGGGCGTCGATCCGACAGACAACGAGATATCTGGGCGCAAGTTTGCTCAATTGGATCACGTTCTATGCCACCACAGTGTTTTGCATACCTTGCGAGATTCCTGGACGAGCCGACTGGACGTTCTCAATTCGCACCATTACCTAACCATTGTCGAATCAAATTTGGCGTTCAAGCGTCAGGAAACCTCAAAGAAGAAGCACGCGGACAAGGCAAGCCTCAAAGACCCCCACACCAGAGAGCGTTTTACATCAGCATTTGTTGGGGCCGTGGGCGTTTCAATTGGCAATGGCAATGAGTCTGTTGAAGCTATGAACAGTAGGGTACGATACGGTTTCGAAAAAACCTCTGGAACATTGCCTATGCGGGAGACGGTGCCGAAGCAAGCGTGGACAAGCCAGCGCACTCTTGATTTAATCGAGCAGAGAAGAGATGCACGTTCAGCTGGGGACCATAAAACCGAAAAGCGTTTACATAAGGACATTCGGAAGTCTGGAGCTCAAGATCGTAAAGAATGGCTGGGCCTACTAATCCAAAGGGGAGGTTGGGAAGCAGTGCGACATCTCAGAAAACCTCCAAGCATCAAGCACGCGACAATACAGCGCCCGGACGGGACCCTGGCAGACACAGCTGATCGAGCAGACGTTTTGGCCGACTACTTCGAAGACATCCAATGGCAAATACGCTTCCCAGAGAATGTCCCGGAACCGCGAGCTCCCATAGGTGATTTGCTACCTATCAACACGGGCCCTTTCATCCCGGATGAACTGGTTGGAGCGCTGCGCCGGCTACGTCGTGGCAAGGCTCCGGGGCCCGATGGTATTCCGCCGGACTTTTGGAAAACTTTGGGATCAGATCCAGATGCCTCTGCTATAATGCTTCGCCTGTGCCAGACATGCTGGGAACACAAAGAAATGCCCGAGTCTTGGAGGCGCGCGAACGTGGTTCTTTTGTTCAAGAAAGGAAATATCAAATTGCCAGAGAACTACAAACCCATATCTTTACTCCAAATTGGGTATAAGCTCCTAGCCTCCATGATCCATCAACGTCTAATTCAAGGTGGCGCTGAGTCTCGAATGCGCGGATCACAATTTGGGTTCCGCCCTGGGCGCGGGACGGCAGACGCGCTCATGCTCGTCCGGCGCATGATTGACGCGGCTCACAGCAACAAGCACGGCGGCCTCATTTTGTTAATGTTGGATTGGGCTAAAGCGTTCGACAGACTCAAACCTACAAGCATGTGCAACGCTTTACGACGATTTGGGCTTCCCTCGGACATCGTGGCCATGGTCGAAGCTATCTACGCTGAGCGCTACTTCGCGATTGTGGACCACACGGGGAAATCCAAAGAAAGACGGCAAATGGCAGGAATTGCACAAGGATGCCCACTTTCCCCATACTTATTTATTGCAGTACAGACCGTTATGTTGCACAATGCTTTTGGGCCCATCAACTTCGAAGCCGAACCCGCCTATGTGGTGACGCGTGACATTCTATATGCAGATGACACACTACTGTTGTCGCAGAGCAAGGCAAACGTCCAGAGCATGCTGAACGCTATTGTTGGAGAAGGCTGTAAATACGGACTCGAGCTTAACTGGGACAAGACATTACAAATGCAGATCTCAACCAACGTCGTCGTTGTTCGGCCTGATGGTGGTCCTATCAAGGCTGTCCGGGAAGCCGTTTACTTGGGCGGGATGGTTTCTTGTGACGGTAAGGCCACCACCGAACTCAACCGCCGATTGGGGGAAGCATATGGCATATTCAACAAGCTTGCTAAGATTTGGTCGCACACCGCTGTTGGATGGAAACGAAAGTTCAAAGTGTATGACAGTGTGGTGGTAAGTAAGCTATTGTACTCGCTCGATTCCCTGTGGTTATTGAAGGCTGACAAGTCGAGGCTCGACGCGTTCCACTGCCGCTGCCTCCGCCGAATCCTGGGCATTCCACATTCTTTCTTCTCGCGAATAAGTAATTCGAGCGTATTGGAAAAAGCGGGCGCCAAACCGCTATCTCAGCTTCTACTTGACAAACAACGCAAACTATACATCCGTGTCGCTTCCAGTGCACCTTCGTCCTTGGTACGTCAATGTTTATGTAATCTGGACGGTACCCCACGCAACTGGGTGGAACACCGGCGGCGCGGCCGGCCCAGACAGCAGTGGGCTTCCCAAGTGTACGAGATGACGCAGCACATCTGAGGCCCCACCTCCCCCGTCCTTGTCTTCCTCCCCTCGCCTTGTTTTTTCCCTTTTTCCCTCTACGTGTACCTCGGAGCAGTATGGTGTTCCATTTTCTGCTTCACAGTCGCGTTGCGCTCCGCTGCCTGCTTCACAGTCGTGGGGCGCTCAGCGTTCTCGCTCTCGGTTGCAGTTCTTCTGAAGAGTCGCCAATTGCGCGCTCTTCCGCCCACGCGTCCTACCGGATGCACGGCTTAGTGGTGGTGGTCCTGTGTCGTGTTACGGACTCGGTGCTGCGCAGGAAGCGGTGGCAACGCCACCTCCTGGATCACCTCAGGCATGCAATTTTGGGGGCCCTATTTTAACCCAGAGTGGGGGCTGCTCGAGGCGGAAAGGTGGCCACGCCACCCCCGCCTGCGGACACAAACTGTCCGTAACCTTTGGCTCAAGGCCCGTTCGCACTGAGCGCGAAAATGGTCCGCTCCCGAACGGATACTGGCGAGCGAGGGCGCCTCTACACTCGCCTCGGTATCTCAGTGAACACAATATTGAGAATACGATTCCGACTCCCCGTGCCACCACATTTGAGGGAGCCATTGCTCATCCAACCTCCAGAGGGCCTCAAGCTGCTCAGGAGGCTCGCCAGAGGGCTAGCCACCTTGGACGACACATGTTCGGAGGAGAATCCAGCAGTAGCAGCAGCGGAGACGGTGAAGTCGGACGGCTAGCTCTTCAACGCAGGGGGGGGCACCCCCGCCGCGTGGCCGATGGAGAACCAACGGCCAGACTGGGAGCTGTCGTGCCTCCAGTCCTGAGTTGCCCCCCCCTTTTCCCGAACTGGACCCTCTGGGCGACTAGCACGCCTGGCGGGCTGCTCAGACCCGACCGCACGCCGACGTCGGAGCCTTCCATGGGGCTGCAGACAATGGCGAATGACACCCGAAGCGGCGGAATCGAAGTGAGATTGGGCCTCAGGGCTGGCCGCCGCTGAGAGGGGGGGGCTTGTGCTGCGCGGGGCCGCAGCCACGGCGATGGATGAGTATGGCAGACCCTGCACGATATAACAAAAGCGTGGCAACCCGCGTGGCAACGCACTGGTGGCGTCACTGAAGCCGCCAATGAAGTCAAACTGGGCCCACAGCAATGGTTAACTGCCGACGCGCTGCTATGGCTGCGCAAGAGATGGGCATGAGGAGGGGAGGTGAGCTACAGTTGAAGCAGTGCCGACATCGGCATAAAACAAATGATAACAACAGGCTGTGTCCTAGAGAGACGCATGCCTCGTGGGTGGGGTAGGTGTGCGGGACCGCCGGCATTTCCGCCGAGCTGTGGCCCGGAGGGCTGAACCTCCGACATGTCGAAAGAAAAAACGACCGCTGGCATTGCCGCCAGTCTTCTTCCAGGAGGCATTTGCCTCGTAGGCGGGGTGTGCAGGATCGCCGGCATTGCCGCCGGGCTGCGCCCCGGACGCAGAACCTCCGACGTGTCCAAACGCTCAAACAACACAAGAACAAGTCCCCTGGCATTTCCGCCATGCTGCGTCCAAGAGGCGCCTGCCTCATGGGTGGGGTGGGTGTGCGGGGCCGCCGGCATTGCCGCTGGGCTGCGTCCCAGAGGGCAGACCCTCCGACGTGTCGAGAGTATCAAAGACCGCTGGCATTGCCGCCAGGGTGTATCCAGAAGGCTCTTGCCGCGTAGGTGGGGTAGGTGTGCCCACCCAGGGATACAGGATGATTAATTATATATGATCGATCCTAGGGGGGATGGCTGCGTCCGATTGACACTCTAGCCAACAGCTGCAAGCTCTGAGGAAGGGGTGGACGATTGCGATGTAACGCTGAAGCCCTTAAGACAAGACCTTTGGCATTACCGCCAATCTGTGTCCGTAAGCGCTTGTCTCGTAGGTGGGGCACGCGTGCAGGACCGCCAGCATTGCCGCCGGGCTATGTCCCAGAGGCTGAAACCTCCGACGAATATAATGAAAGCATCAAGCTGTGTCGGAGAGACGCATGCCTCGTGGGTGGGGTAGGTGGTGTGCAGGACCGCCCGGCATTGCCGCAAGGCTATGTCCCAGAGGTTTAAGCCTCCGACGGATCGAATGGGCACAACAGGCTGTGTCCGAGAGACGCATGCCTCATGAGTGGGGTAGGTGTGCAAAACCGCCGGCATTGCTGCCGGGCTATGTCCCAGAGATTAAAGCCTCCGACGAATCGAATGGAAACAACAGGCTGTGTCTAAAAGACCTCGTGGGTGGGGTAGGTGTGCAGGACCGCTGGCATTGCCGCCGGGCTGTGTCTCGGAGGCCAGAACCTCCGACTTGTCGAAAATGAACGAGACCACAGGCGTTTCCGCCAGGCTGTGCCCAGAAAGAGCTTGCCACGTACTTAGGTGGGGTAGGTGCAAAGGACCGCCGGCATTGCCGGCGAGCTGTTTAAGTCAACTGAGTGCCCCTGATGTTGAACCCCTAAAGATAATAAAGTTCTTACTTTGGACTACGCCGCCCCAGCGACACGCTTGGCTCGCCGCCAATCGACACGTATGGCAAAACGCAGCCCCAGCGACACGCTTGAGCGCACACTCAGTGGAAAAGGAGGGGGGCGAACTTAATTATTCGGGGCTCACGGCCACAGAATTCCCAAACGAAGCGAATGAAGACAAGGCCCTTGGCAATTCCGCCAGTCTGTATCCAATAGGGTCTGGCCTCGTATAGGTGGAGCAAGCGTGCAGGACCACCGGCATTGCCGCCGGACGATGTCCCGGAGGTTAAAACCTCCGACGACTCGAATGAAACCAACTCGTGACCTTGGTAATCGACGCCACGTCACAAATGCCCAGGACCGCCGGCCTCGCCGCCGGGCCACGTCCTTGAGGCAACAGCCTCGCGACGGGGGCTGGCGTGCAGAACATAACCCGTGGGCGCACGATGGCTCGCACTGCCGCCAGCCAGCGTCTCAAAGAGGACGAGCCTCGGTAACGCAGGACCGCCGGCCTTGCCGCCACGCATTGTCCTTGAGGCGTCTGCCTCGCGACGGGGGCAGGCGTGCAGACTCAGCAGGTGCACGCAAACTGGCGTCTCCGCCGGGCAGTGCCCACAGGAAGCGAGGTGCGAGGACCAAGGAGAAGTGAGTGTGCATGACCGCCGGCCTTGCCACCAGGCTGTCCTTGAGGCAACGACCTCGCGACGGGGGCAGGCGTGCATGATCTGCGGACGCAAGATGGCTGGCATTGCCGCCAGCCCGCGCCTCAAGGAGGACGGACCTTGGCAACGGTCCGACGTACGAGGGTGCAGGACTGCCGGCCTTGCCGCCAAGCGACGTCCTTGAGGCGTCTGCCTCGCGACGTGAGCAGGCGTGCAGACTCCGCAGGTGCACGCAAACTGGCGTCTCCGCCAGGCAGGTGCCTACAGGAAACGAGGTGCGAGCACCAGGGAGGAGGAGGGTCGAGGAGCAGGAGGAGGTGGGAAAGAGGAGGGAGGCGAGGAAGGAGGAGCAGCCCCAGCGTCCGACGTCGGGATCTTTCCACGACGCGGCTCCCCAGAGGTCTGAGCCGTTTGTCGACAGCCCCAGGGTCCCGGAGAGGGCGACGAGAGGCCAGAACCGGCGAGACAGCTCCTGCCGCTATCGCTTCGCACGGCGCGAGGCTGTTGTCGGGGAGGAGCAGGGGCGGGGGAGGCCAGAGGGGCTGGGCTGCCAAGAGCGCGTTCTGGCTTAGGTTCTGGCAAGTTCACTTGCACGCCATTCCTCCCCCCCCTCCGCCGCCATTTCACACAGCGCTGGGCTTAGGTCGCGCATGTCCTCCTACAGGAGGCATTTGGAGGAACGATATAAAAATAGTAAACAAATCAAACATGATTATTAACAAAAGTAGAAAAATCGTCCCCATACTATGTTTGACAATGTTTGAATATCCCTCCTGTAGAGGGACCGGCCCGGCTTAACACTGGGCCGAGAAGGCGTGCAGGTGAGCCTGGACGTGCGTGAGGTCCAGACTTCTTTTCGGGCCCCCTTGCATGGAAGTACACATGCCAGCATCCAGGAGACAAGCGGGGTCCGAGTAGACGGGGTCGGAGGATCGCGCCGCATCGCCGATGCAGTGGCGATACGTCGACGACGCATCGTCGACGCATCGTCGATGCATCGGCGACGTCGGCGATGCGTCGGGGACGTTGGCGAAGAGAAAATCGGTCTCCGCATCGAGCAACGTCACCGATGCATCGCCGAGGCGGCGCGATCCTCCGATCCCATCCACTCCGACCCCATCTCCCACACCCACGACGTCATAGCTTTTTCATAACGTCGACCCCTAAAGGTCTCGACCCATTCCCCGGAACCGGTTTTACATCCTGAGTCGTTTTTGACGGTCTCAAGACCCAGCAAGGGCCCCCAGAGGCTCAAAATAGCTAAAAGCCCTCCGTCGTGATTTTTGTCATGATTCGAAAGGCTCTGGGCTGGGAGGTCCAAAGAAACTGCCTCCAGCCCACGCGGCCGGTCCTGCCGGGCGGACCGGAAAATGCGGCCAAGGCTGGGCTCGGCGCCGGGCTGCCCGGCCTCGAGCTCGTCGTCGGGCGGCAGCTCCGCGCTGGAGCCGCCAGCGCCTCGCAAGGGTGGCCGGAACGGCGGCGCGGCTGGCGGGCGCTACGCCGGCGTGTGGCTGCCGCTGCGAAGGGCCTGCGGCGGCGTGCGGCGGCCGCTCCGACGGACGGCGGCGCCGCGCGGTGGCGGCGAGCGGCGGTCGCTACGGCGGCGTGCGGCGGAGGCGGCGACGACGACGACGACGACGACGACGACGACGACGACGACGACGACGACGACGACGGCGGCAGCGGCGTGCGGCGGCAAGGCGGCTGCGGCGAGGCGGCGGCGGCAGCTGCGTGGCCTCGCCAGGGGGCACCCCCTGGCGGGAGGGCCCGAGGCCGCGGCCCTCGCGCTGCCAGGAGGAAGAGAGACCGGCCGAGGAGCGAAGGGGCTCGGCGGGCCACGGCGGGCGGCGGCCACGAGCGGGCTCCCCGGACCCGAGCCGCCCCCGCGCCCAGAGCGGCGCCTGCCTCGAAGTCTTGGCCGTGCATTGCTCGATGGGCGAGGAGCGTCGCGAGGGGCTCCGGAGCCGGGCCGAGAACCGCCGCGCTCCCTCTCAAAGAACACGCCGGCCAGGCGCGCAGCGTGCGGAGCATGCGGAGGCCACAGGCTGGCTGGACGTGCGGGGCGGGCCGGCGTCTGCAATTCATGCATCTCCACTCGCTCGATCATCCTCCTTCTCCTCTTTTAGCACGTCCCTCATCCTCCCCTCCCCCCATCCGGTTCGTCTGCCATATGAAGTACCCCCCCTTGTCGCAACACCAAATACCACCAGACATGTCCGTAGGCTGGGCCTGACGTTTCGCTTCACGATACATCCTGAAGCCAGAGAGGCTCCGACAGAAACAAGGGTGGAGGGCTGGACGTTTAAAAATGTGGCTCTGGCCTGAGCGCCACGAACATCAATGGATGGTAAACTTACGACAATTACAAGGATGGAGAGCTGGCCGTTTTCATCATGCGACTCTCGCCTTATTAATCGTGTCGCGCACAATCGTTTCCAAATGCACAAGACAAACAATGGTGGACGCCAGTTCCTCTTCACAATGCAGCTGTGGCCTTAGCGCCATGCACATTCCTATGGAGGCTGGCTCGTTCCAGAAATGCGGTTCCAGCCTGAAACCTTCTCAATGTTGACAGCAGGACTTGCCACATCGCACAAAAAGATACACAGATGAAGAGCGGTTTCAAC
>CAUYUJ010009976.1:0-31006 GCA_963575745.1 Prorocentrum cordatum
CGCCGTCTTCCGTGAGAGCTCAGGAGTTGCGATTGACCACTGCCGATGATAAAAACTGCCGACGATAATAAACCTCAGCCGATGATAAAAAAAAACTGCCGACGATAATAAACCTCAGAGGAGCGCACGGCGGGAGAGAGAGAGAGAGAGTCTCACCTCTCTCTCTCTCTCTCTCTCCCTCCCTCTCTCCTCTTTCTCTCACTATCTCTCTCTGCTCAAGGTGAGCTGCTGAAGCAGAGCTGCTCAAGCAGATGGCTGCTCAGAGAGCAGAACCAGACAATGAGACCTTCGAGAATAAAAAAATACAATTATTTCGAGGATGTCTCAAGCGAAATAAGCAATATTTGGACGGTGTCTTAAGCGAAATAAGCAATAGTTTGTGGATGGCTCAAGCGAAATACGCAATAGTTTCAGGATGCTCAGGCGAAATCAACAATAGTATGATGATGTTTCAAGCGAAAAACACAATTATTTCGAGGATGTCTCAAACAAAATAAGCAATAGTTTGACGGTGTCTCAAGCGAAATAAGCGATAGTTTGTGGATGTCTCAAGCGAAACAAGGGATTTGTCGAGGATGTCTCCAGCGAGATAAGCCATTGTTGAGGATATTTTAATGAAGACTAAACGCCAAGGATGTCTCAAAACGTGCTCGGTTTGGTCTCCTCTTGATCATCTCTTACTTCGACATTATGCGGAGGTCTGGTGGGCTACTTTGATTATCTCCCCCTGAACCCCGAACTTTATTATCCCCTAGTGTTTATTATCGTGAGCATGGGGTTACGCTCCCATTTCCGTGCGTCCCGCGCCGCAGCCACAGGCTTGGCGCAGGGCGCGCAGCCCCCGTTGGCTGCGACTGCGGCGGCCCAGGACACCCGGGATCGAGAGAGAGAGGCAACAGGAATCATGAAACTTTTAAATCATTTATTCAGTTTCATGGCTTCGGAGACGCGAAAATTGTATGATTTACAAAAGGTTTATGGTTTCGGGGACGCGAATATCGGGTAATTGACGAAGGTTCGTGGCCTCGGGGAAGCGAGCGTTGTGTACTCTACGAGGGTTTATGGCTTCGGGGACACGAGTATGGCGTATTTTGTAAAATGTTTATGGCTTCGGGGACGCGGATACAGCGTTATTTGCGAAGGTTTATGGCCTCGGGGACGCGACTATTGCGTACATTGCGTGGGTTTATCTGGCCTCGGGGGCGCGCATTTTTTTAATGTATATTTTTACGTGTCCCGCGCCCCCCCCCCCCAGGAATTCAAAACACCCGGTTCGGGCGTGGTAGCTGGGTTCCTTCTTGGCCCCCCCCTCGCGCGGTCCATCAACAAGGAACAGTCAGCAGCAATAATCACAAGTGTGACAGTGGAAACTGGAAGCTGGAGCTGGTGCAGGGAACAGCAAGCCTTGGTCCTACAGCCTGGTGGCCCCGCTAGGCGGCCGCTGGATTTTTCCCCAAGCTGTGCTTGTGCATTTAATCAACGCTTCAAACTTGGGCATTGGGCTTGGCTGTCGGTCTGGCGGCCACGTGGTGGCGGCTCCGCGCTCGCCGTCGCCGCCCCGTCGCCGCCTCGTCGACCCCCGTGGCCTGGGCCCGCCCGCGGCCTTGCGGCTGCGTGCTCGCCGTGGCCGCCCATCGCTTTACGCTGCTGTGCATTGCGTGGTTCCGCGCTGCTGTGCATCTCGTTGCACTGCTTTGCGACGTTCCGCCGTCATTAGCATCGGCTTGCTTTGCGCTCGCTCCCCCTCCTCCCTCTGGCTCAGCGTTGTCGCGCGTTGCTTTGCTGTCGTGGCTCTCTTTTGAGCCCACCAGAAGCCTATCAGTCTTCGCTGTTAGGTAACTAACACAACAAAACGGTCCTGACGCACACCATCAGCTGCAACCGTGGGGGCGGATATGTTTTTACATGCAATCACCTTGAGTCCCACATGCGTGCGTGCATGCATACTTATATATATATATACACATATGTATGTATGTATATATAAACATACATACATACACAACCATCTACATAAACTACTATCCCGGCGAAGCAACCGAACAACGATGTTTATAAACATATCTGGAAGCATTCCCCTTAAGACTCAGGTGAGAATCCAGTTGTCGAATTCTGCCTTTCTCGCAGTCGCAGTCGCATTCGCAATGACAGTCGCAGTGGCAACGGCCTTAGGATCCAATGGAATCCGCAGGATTCCTAGGGATTCCTAAGGCATCCCTAGGCATCCTTAGGAATCCATCGGAAACCTTAGGAAACCTTAGGAATCCTGATTCCTAGGGATTCCTAGGGATTCCTAAGGATTCCTGAGGAATCCCCAGGACTCCTAAGGATTCCTGAGGATGCTTAACTTTGCCTACGGACTCCTAAGGATGCCTACGGATTCCTAAGGATTCCTAGGGATTCCTAAGGATTCCGATGGATTCCTACGGATGCCTCAGCCTGCCTCAGTTTCAGCCTCAGCCTCAGCCTGCCTCGGCTTGCCTCAGCCTCAGCCTCAGCCTGCCCCGACCTCAGCTTCAGCCTGCCTCAGCCTCAGCCTCAGCCTGCCTCGGCCTCAGCCTGTGTCAGCCTCAGCCTCAGCCTGCCTCAGCCTCAGCCTCAGCCTCAGCCTGCCTCGGCTTGCCTCAGCCTCAGCCTCAGCCTGCCTCGGCCTCGCCTTGGTTGCCCTCGGGCTCAGCCGCCTCACCTCCCCTCCTCCCCCCCTCCTCCCCCCCCCCCTTCTTTACCCTCCCCCCCCTCTTTCCCCCCCCCCATTCATCCTCACCTTGTCTCAGTTTCCGTCCTGCCTCGGCGCTCAGCCTCAGCGCTCAGGCCTCATTCTCAGCTCAGCCCCTTTCTCGGGCCTGAGCCTGGCCTCGGCCAGCAGCCTCACCTGCCTTCAGCCTCAGCCTGCCTCAGCCTCAGCCTCAGCCTGTCTCATCCTCCGCCTGCCTCAAGCATCTCACCTCAGCATCATCCTCAAGTCCGCTCAAGCCTCAGCCTGCTCGGGCTTGCCTCCGCCTCACCTTCAGCCTACATCGGCCCTCAGCCTGCGCCTCACCTCCAGCCTGCCCTCAGCCCCGCCATCGACCTGCCCTCGAGGAGGCAGCCTCAGCCTCAGCCTAGCCTACCTTGACTCAGCCGCAGCTTGCCTCATCCTGCTGCCCAGCCTCAGCCTCTCAGCCTCAGCCTGCTTCATCTGCAAGCTCGAGCCTCACCTCAGCCTCACTCGTCTTGCCTCAGCCTCAGCCTCATTCTGCTCGGCCTCAGCCTCATCAGGTCAGCCTCTCCTGCCTCAGCCTCGCTTCAGCCTCTGCAGCCTCAGCCTGCATCAGACTCAGCCTTCAGCGGTCAACCTGCCTCAGCCGCAGTCGTCTCAGCCTGCCTCAGCCTCAGCCTGCCTCAGCCTCAGCCTCGGCCTGCCTCGGCCTCAGCCTGCGTCAGCCTCAGCCTCAGCCTGCCTCAGCCTCAGCCTGCCTCAGCCTCAGCCTCAGCCTGCCTCGGCGTGCCTCAGCCTCAGCCTCAGCCTGCCTCGGCCTCAGCCTGCCTCGGCCTCAGCCTGCCTCAGCTCGGGCATTCAAAATATGGCACAGGAATGGTGTTCTGGGAACACGAAAAACACGAAATGGCCCACAGTTGGCTCCGGGCAATCAACATATGGTACAGGAATGGTGTTCTGGGAACACGAAGAACATGAAGTGGCCTACAGTTGGCTCCGGGCATTCAAAATGTGGCCTGGTAATGGTGTTCTGGGAACACGAAGAACACGAAGTGGCCTACAGTTGGCTCCGGGTATTCAAAACGTGGCCTGGGAATGGTGCTCCGGGAAGGCGAAGAACACGAAGTGGCCTACAGTTGGCTCCGGGCATTCAAAATGTGGCCTGGGAATGGTGTTCTGGGAACACGAAGAGTAGGAATCCATAGGACACTATAGGAATCTATAGGAGTCCTGGGGAGTCCCCGGGTTCCCCGGCTTCTCCCGGCACCCGCCCAGACCCCCCTGGGGAGTCAAGATGCTCTCTTTTGAGCCCACTTGAAACCTATCAGTCTTCGCTGCGAGGTAATACAGATGAATACATGTACATACATGCACATCCATATACATATACATGTACATATGCGAAAGAGCGTGTTCTACCGCTGCTGGCGGAAAACCGGGGGGTGTCACTACTGGTTCGAACCCCTTCCCCCCCCCCCTCCCTCCGGAAAACCGGGGGGGTCACTACCGGTTCGAACCCCTCCCCCCCCCAGCCAGTTCATCATGGAAAGGGGTCCCCCCCAGTTCATCATGAAAAGGGGGGGGGGGGGGGGGGGGGGGGGGGTCCACTAAGCTACCCGTTTCGAAACCCCCCCCCCCCCAACCCCCCCCACCCCCCTCCCCTCCGAAAAAACCCGAGTGGGGGTGCGGACAGAGGTGGGGACGGTGTTGGTGGGACAGTGGTGAGGGGACAGCGGGACAGTGGTGGGGACAGTGGGACAGTGGGACAGTAGAGGGCCGGTAGTGGTGGGGACAGTGGTGGGGACAATGGTGGGAACAGGGGGGACAGTGGACAGTGGTGAGGACGGTGGTGGTGGGGACAGTGGTGTGGGCACAGTGGGAATGAGGTGGAAACAGTGGGACAGTGGAGGGTATAATGGTGGTGGGGACAGTGGTGAAGGCGGTGGCGAGGACGGCGGTGGGACAATGGGTCAGAGGCACAGTGGGGACAGTGGTGGGGACAGTGGGGACAGTGGGGACAGTGGTGGGAACAGTGGGACAGCTCTGTGGGACAGCGGCGGAGTCAGTGGGACAGTGGGGACAGTGGGGATAGTCGGGCAGTGGTTGGGGCCGTGGAGACAGTGGGGAGAGTGGAACCGTGGTGGGAACAGTGGTGGGGACAGTGGGGACAGTGCGACAGTGGTGGGGGCACTGGTGGGGACACAGCGGGGACAGTGGTGGTGAGGACAGTGGTGCTTGGAACAAGAGTGGGGGATGTGATGCGGACGGTGGTAGGGACCGGGAGTCGTTTGCTGGCGGTGAGTGGGGCGTGGGGAGGGGTTCGAACCGAGAGTGATCCCCCTCCGGTTTTCGAGGGGGGGGGGGTTCGAACCGGTAGTGACCCCCCTCGGTTTTCCGGATCCGGAGGGGGGTGGGGGAGGGTTTCGAACCCCGGTCTTGACCCCCCCCCGGCCCCCACCCCTCCCCCGCCCCCCGGTTTTCCTTTCGAGGGGGAGGGGGGGGGGGGGAGGGGTTTAAGGGGGGGGGTGGTTTGGCCCAAAGTGGGATGGGGGGGTTGGGGGGGGGGGTGGTGGGGGGGGGGGGGGGTGAGGGGGTTCCAGCAGGGGGGGGATTTTCGGAGCGGCGGGGGGCGAGCAGACCCCCGGGTTCCAGAGGAAAGTTGGCAAGTTTTTCCCAATTAAAAGAAGCGGCGGTGGAGGGCATCACGCTCTCTCACGTATGCACATATATGGATAGAATTTTCTATTATATATACATACACATTTACATTCACATATACACATGCGCATGCACATCCATCTACATATACATACACACATGCACATTCACACACATGTGCATTCACACATATACAAACACGCATACACATACATATCCATACGCACAATGCATGTACGTATACATGTACACATGCAGATACTCGTACATATACAGTCACATATACATGTGCATAGACACATATACACATGCACATATAATGAACGTATACATGTTCACTTCCAGCAACATTTGCACATATATATATATATATATATATATATATATAGATATGTATCTACACATACACATCCATACACATACGCATACGCATGTATTCATACATATATATTTATATATTTGTATATACATCCACATGTACATACACATGAACACACACATGCATACACATATACATGTACATGTACATACACATTCACACATACATTCACACACATATGCCACTACATTTTCACATACACATACACATTCACATACACATTCACATTCACGTGCACATGCACATACACATATACAGACATACATGTGTGTATATATGTATACACATACATACATGCATGCATACATGCATAGAGACATACATACATACGTATGGATGCAGGTCGATGTCGTATTTTTATATATGGGCAAGTGGCTGGAGCCGCCGACCCAGAAGGACGACGACGACGATCACGACGACGACGTCCACGACGAAAACGACAACGACGAGCTGATGACCCTGCCACAGGCTCGGGACATGGGGCGGGAGGAGGGCCGTCTGTCTCTTCGGGGGCGGGCTGGGGCTGGGGCCGGGTCCAGGGCCAGAGCCAGGGCCAGGGTCTGGGCCAGGGCCGAGGCCTGGGCTGGGGCTGGGGCCTGGCTTGGTGCGGGGGCTGGGGCTGGAGCTGGGCCGGGGGCCTGTGCCCGGGCTGGGGCCAGGGCTGGGGCAGGGGCCGGGATCGGGGCCGGGGCTGGGGCGGGGGCCGGGCCAAGGCGGGGGGAGCTCCCCTGCCAGAGACCACTCCCGTGTCTTCCCTCTCCGGACCGCCCAGGGTGGGGTTCACGACCCCCGGCCGGGACCCCCCGGGACCCCTTCCCGGGACCTCCCCCGGGAATCCCCCGGGAAGCCCCCTCCAGGATCCTCCCCCCCCCGCGAGCGGGAAGGGATCAAAGGGAATGCTTTCCCCTCCTATAATATGTTCAGGAATTGTTCGATGTCGTAGGGGTTGGAGTGTTGGTCGAGAGCTCCACGTCCTCTCTCGCTCTGGGTGTTGGTCAGGAGCCTCCGGGAAGGAGGAGGATAGCGACGATGACGGTAACGACGACGACGACAACGACGACGACGACGAACAGAAGAGCGTCTCACACACGCCGACAGGGTCGGCGGATTTATCGGAGGTGAGGGGGTGAGAGCGAAGTGGAACGGAGAGCCCCCCCTACCGGGAAATCGGTTTCGGTTTCGTGTTCGTGCGTGCCGTGCGTGCGGGCGAGGCGAAGCTGCGTGGGCGGGCGAGAAGAAAGTCTCCTCCAGCTGAGGCGCGGCCGGTCCAAATGATTCCTTTCCGGGGGCCGGTGGCCCGCGGTGTCCCGCCGGTGTCCCGCCTCCGGCTGAGGCGCGGCCTGACCAATTGATTCCTTTTGGGGGGCCGGTGGCCCGCGGTGTCCCGCCGGTGTCCCGCTGGTGTCCCGTCGGTGTCCTGATGATGATGATGATGATGATGATGATGATGACGATGATGATGATGATGATGATGATGATGATGATGATCATGATGATGATGATGATGATGATGATAACGATAATGATGATGGTGGTGGTCCGATGATGATGATGATGATGATGTCGATGATGTTGATGATGATGATTGTGATGGTGGTGATGAGGATGGTTTCTCGATAATGATGATGCTGATGATGATGTTGACGGTGTTGACGATTATGATGATGATGGTGATGATGATGATGGTGTCCCGATGATGATGTTGATGATGCTGATGCTGATGATGATGGTGTCCCGATGATGATGCTGATGATGATGATCCTGATGATGTTGATGATGATTATGAGGTTGATGATGAGATGATGATGATGATGAAGATGATGATGGTGTCCCGATGATGGTGATGATGATGATGATGATGGATGGTGCTGATGTTTTGGGTTGCTTGAGGCTGCTGTTCTGATGATGAGGATGAGGAGGATGATATGATGAGGATGATGAGATGATGATGATGATGGTGTCCCGATGATGATGATGATGATGATGATGATGATGATGATGATGATGATGATGTTGGGGATGATGATGACGATGATGGTGTCCCGATGATGATGATGTTGATGATGAGGATCATGACGAGGTGATGATGATGATTTTGATTATGGTTGCCCGATGATGGTGATTATGATGCTGATGTTGATGATGATTGTGGTGTCCCGATGATCATGATAATGATGATGATGATGATGATGATGATGATGATGATGATGATGATGATGATGATGATGATGATGATGATGGCGACGATGATGATGGCGTCCCGATGATGATGATGTTGATGATGATGATGATGTTGCTGGTGATGATGGTGTCCCGATGATGATGATGATGATGATGATGATGATGATGATGATGATGATGATGATGATGATGTTCATGATGTTGTTCATGATGATGGTGAGATGATGATGATGATGATGATGATGATGATGATGATGATGATGATGATGATGCTAATGATGATGATTGTGGTGTTCCGATGATGGTGTTGATGGTGTCCCGATGATTATGCTGTTGATGATGATGGTGACGATGATGGTGTCCCGATGATGCTGATGGTCATGATGATGATGCTGATGTTGATGATGATGTTGATGAGGTGATGATGATGATTATGATGGTCTCCCGATGATGCTGATGTTGATGATGATGATGATGATGATGATGATGATGATGATGATGATGATGATGATGATGATGATGATGATGATGATGTGGAAGATGATGATGACGTTGATTGTGAGATCGATTGTGATATCGATAGTGAGATCGATAGTGAGACCGAATGTGAGATCGATTGTGTGATCGATAGTGAGATCGATAGTGAGATCGATTTCGAGTTCGATTGTCAGATCGATTGTCAGATCGTTCGAATGAAATATATCGAGTGAGATCGATCGAGTGAGATCGGTCGAGCGAGACCGATAGTGAGATCGATAGTGAGATCGATAGTGAGACCGATCGAGTGAGACGTTGGTTCCTCCCTCCCCCCGAACCTCCTTATCACCCGAAGGGTGGTCGTATAGGTATACACATCGGTATACCAGCATCCGCCTTGATGCCGCGTGGTGTCATTTCGTGAGTTGCATTGTGTGTCCTATGCCGATGGATGATGATGCCACCCCCATCATCCCCATCGCCCAGAATAGGGTGATCTATGTTGTATTCCCAACCCTCCTTTATGTTGGGTCCTCGCTTGGAATTCGCATCGCCGCGCGTCTCCTTACTTTCTCCTCTTCCCCTTCCTCTCCTCTTCCCCTCATCCGTGTCTTTCTCCTCCTCCACATCTTCCACATCATCATCATCATCATCATCATCATCATCATCATCAGCATCAGCATCAGCATCAGCATCAGCATCAGCATCAGCATCAGCATCATCACCATCAGCATCATCATCATCCGCATCATCACCATCATTATCACCACCATCATCACCATCATCATCACCATCATCACCATCATCATCACCATCATCACCATCATCACCATCATCACCATTATTACGATCATCGCCACCATCATCATCATCATCATCATCATCATCATCATCATCATCATCATCATCATCATCAACATCGGCATCGTCATCGTCGTCATCATCATCATCATCATCACAGTTTTGTCCCCCCACCACACGTTTCGTGGCCCCGTAGGGAACTCCACCGACGGTCCCAGCTGCAGGGTCCGAACGCGGGCTCGGGTCAAATTCGGCATACCCCTCACGCTTTTCTTGGCCACATAGTGGGATCCACAGTCAGGTTTCATAAGCTGGGTCCGCATCGTCACCAAAGTCGTGAAGTTAGCTGGTGGTTAATGTCTCCTGCTATTTCGGACCTTTCAAATGAGCCTTGCAGTGGGCTCTCGCAGCACCAAGGCCGAGCAACCATCCATAGGTCTACTGCTGTTTCCAGCGGCCCGCAGTACTGGCAACAGCCAGCATGCAGCGCCGGCCTGGTGAACAAATCATGGCAATAAGGGCAATCCGTGGTAATGCTTTGAGCGTCAGGGCAATCACGAGCGCCAGGTCCTCCTCCTCCTCCATTCCCGTGCCTTATAGATAATTCCCATGATGTGAAAGTTGTCCCGCTGGTTGTCCGGACGGTTGTCCCGACGGTTGTCCCGGCGATTTTCCTGATGCTTGTCCCGATGGTTGTCCTGAGGCTTGTCCCGATGGTTGTTCCGATGGTTGTTCCGATGATTGTCGCGATGGTTGTCCCGATGGTCGCCCCGATCGTTGTCTCGATGTTTGCCCTGGTGGCCGTCCCGCTGGTTTTCCCGATAGGCGTCCGATGCTTAACTCGATGGTTGTCCTAATGGGCATCTTGATGGTTGTCTCTCTGGGTGCCCAATAGTTTCCCTGATGGTTCTTCCAACCCTCCTGTGCTGGGTTCTCGTTTTGAATAGAGCACTGCGGTCGCGACATCCTCCTCCTCCTCCTCTCTCCTCCTGTCTCCTGCCTCCTGCCTCGCCGTCCTGTCTGGGGGCTCGCTGGGGCCTGTGAACTGCGAAACTGTCGCCAATTTCGAGGGCTGCTGGGGGGCCAGCATGGTTCGGACTCAGATTAGACCTCGCCATCCCTAGGGGGATGCGAACTGCGAAACTGTCGCCACTTTCGAGGGCAATCAGGGCAGTCCCGTGGCAATGCCCTGAGCATCAGGGCAGAAGACGACCACAAGGACGTGATGACTCCCCCGGCATCTTGTACCAGACACATTTCTTTGGTAGGAGTAGTGACGAGCGGGATACTTTGAAACGGTGGGTATATGACAATTACGCCCATGCGGGTGACGCATGCGGTAGTGCTTTCCTGCTACTTATGAGAAAGAAAAAAGCAGTATGAACCCCCAAGTGCAAGCACTGTTTGGTGAAGAGGCCTCTAAAGCAGTTCGCGGATGCAGGACATGACCCCCTTGGTGCCATCTATGAGCGTGATGGAAGTGTGGCTTCAGACCGACGCCCCCCAAGCCCTTGGAAAAGTCACGTGGCACCCGAATTCCCCAAATATCCGCCCTCTCTGCCCTTCCTTCTCCCCCCCTTCCCTCTTTTCAGGAGGGACGTGAGGCCGATTGCCCAGAGAGGACGCCTCATGTGTCCTCTTTCATTTTGCGGTCCGCATGCGTTCGCACTTGCGCACATGCCTCATGGAAGGTACTTCCGTTTTGGCCTGGTGAGGTTGATTTGCCGCCTTCGATGAGGCCGCCGCAAAGCCCGCGCTGGAACAGAAGGTGCAGGTAAGAATCTTGCATCGCATACGTAGCGTTGTTGCGGCAGTAGTCGTTCCGCCGTTCGGAGACACGGCTCCAATGCAATGCCCCCCTTCGGCAGCCGCACACCCCCCAAGGATGCCTTAGCCCTCGCCTTGCCATTCCACTCCTGTGCTGTCGGAGGTTGGGGGGTGAGACCGAAGTGAAACGTGAGATGCACCAACCGGGAAATCGTTTCGTTCCGTGCGTGACGTGCGTGCGGGCGAGGCGAGGCGAGGCGAAGGTGCGCGAGTTCGCACAATGGTTAGGGGCTAGGGCCAAGTCAGGCAAGAATGAGTCGCCCCACGCGCTGGCCGTGGTGTGAAGATGGTCCCGCTAGTTGTCCGGATGGTTGTCCCCACAGTTGTTTGGGCGATTGTCCCGATGATTTTCCCGATGGTTGTCCCGACGGTTGTCCCGATGCTTGTTCCGATGGTTGTTCCGATGGTTGTTTCGACGGTTGTCGCGATGGTCGTCCCGATGGTCGCCCTGATAGTTGTCTCGATGGTTGCCCCCGTGGCCGTCCCGCTGGTTTTCCCGATGGGCGTCCCAATGGCCCGATGGTTGTCCCCGATGCTTGTCCCGATGGTTGTCCTGATGGGCGTCTTGATGGTTGTCTCTCTGGTTGCCCGATGGTTTTCCGGATGGTTCTACAGCTGTCCTGTGTTGGGTTCTTGCCTTCCTCCTCCTTCCTCCTCCTTCCTCCGTGCCTCCTGCCTCCTGCCTCGCCGTCCTGTCTGGGGCTCGCTGGGGGCCTGTGAACTGCGGAATTGCTGCCACTTTCGAGGGCTGCTGGGGGGCCAGCAGAGTTCGGACTCAGATTGGACCTCGCCATCCCTAAGGGGGCGTGCACTGCGAAACTGTTGCCACTTTGGAGGGCAGTCAGGGCAATCCCGTGGCAATGCCCTGAGCATCAGGGCAATCACGGGGGCCACGTCCTCCTCCTCCGTTCCCTTTCCTTATAAATCCCTGTCGCACCCCGAGGCTGGTCGAAAAGGCGGGCCGGGCGTTTCGCGTTTATAATACTGAAGTTTAAACCTTTGCAGACATGTCACGTATTTAGAGCGGGCCATCTTCAAACTGTGGCTCTAGCCTCAGCGCCGCGCACATTCGTTTCACAGTTGCAGACATTTCGCGGATTGAGGGCGGGTCGTTCGATCCACTCCCCAGATGTGTAATCCATAGCAGGGTTTGTTTTTCGGTGCCGCTCGTGTTTCCAATCTTCTTTCGTTGGCATGTGCTTTGTTCTCCCTCCGCTGCACCGCGCGTACTCCTCAGCTCCTCCGTTACTCGCCTCCCCCCGCCCTCCTCCGCTCGCAGCCGCTTCTGCTGCGTTGCCTGCTGCATGCTGCTGGTGGCCCGCCGATGCCTACTGCGTGATTGCAGCGAACGTCGTGTCAGTTTCGGCCAACAAAACCCTCCGCGCGGAACGCGCCCCGTGGGGGACTTCGTCCTGCGG
Organism: Prorocentrum cordatum; assembly: GCA_963575745.1. Taxonomy (NCBI): domain Eukaryota; class Dinophyceae; order Prorocentrales; family Prorocentraceae; genus Prorocentrum; species Prorocentrum cordatum. The sequence goes on from CAUYUJ010009976.1 coordinate 12,440, forward strand.
TCCCACAGGGCGCAACCAAAGCGTCTTCAGCCCGCAATGGGCTTCCACCCCCATGCCCAGGGGGGCCTGCTCGGGAACCTTCGAACCGCAGCGATTGCGGTCGCGCCTTTCCCGCGTGCTCGCGCCGTGAGGAGCACACGAGCACCCGCCCGCGGCCTCGCGGGGGCGCTCCATGGCGTCTCCGTGCCCGCGTCGGCACGCCCCTCGCGAAGATCGCGGCCATACACCAAAGGCCCCAGTGGGAATTCCCGCGGCGTCTCCGCGCCCGTTCCGGCACGCCTTGTCAAGGGGATGGCGCCCCGCTGGGGGCGCCACCCACGAGCCCAGTAGGGGCAGTCATCCGTCTTCAAACGGTTGTCTCCCAACGGGGCACTTCCCTCAGTGGAAATGAATCCTTGCAGGGGCCAATGGAGAGGGAGCTTGGAGGGAGGGTTTATTCCAACATCGTGATGAGTCTATGGTTTGTACGGACCTCCCTCCTCGTCCCTCCTCCTCCGTCTCCGGGCGCAGCGTGCTGCGCAAGCGCTGCCACTTCCGTCACCTCGTGTGGGGTGCACTCGGAATGCGGTGCCGTACCCACGGTCGGGTCGCAGCTCCCAGACTAGCGTCAGGACAGAAGTCGAGTTCGTCGGCCCAGGGATCCGCTTCCTCAGAATCGCCCCCAATGGGGTCTTGGAGATCGTCCTCGGGCCAACCGTGACCGTCATTACTGGCGTTCTCGCCGGGAGCATCTGTGCTGGCCGCGCCGGACCCTCGAGACGTCGACTTGGCCGTCTACCACAGATCGCCATGCGATTCGTGACACCATATGCATCCCGGTTCAGGCATTCTGGTTCAGGCAGACCTGGAGCAGCTTCCCCTTTGTCCGTAATCTGCACACGCGCGAAAACATTTGGCCTGTGGGTCCTTTCCTTTCAGTTCCGTGGGATGGCGGTCCAGAAGGCACCTTGGACCGTGTGGTCCGCGGTTGCATTCGTCCTCAGCATCAGCGTGCCCATGGCGACCTCCATCGGTGTGAGCTCCAAGCTGAAGTGTGCAGATGACGACGCCCAAATTTTCGCTGGCAAGCGGTAACGGCGTCAGCATCAGTGGTTGTGCTGAGGTGCAGCCTTACTAAAACTGCGGGGGGGAAAAAAAAAAAACTCGACGTAATTGCAGCACGTGGCAGATTCGACCTGCCCTGCAACGTGTGGCCTCTGCAAGGTGGCCAGGCCCAGCAGCTCCCAGGCGGCGAAGGTGCTAATGGACAGCTCCAGGGGCTCCCGGGACGCGGATGATCAGCAGTCTCTGGACAGGTCTTTGGCGGCGAAAGGGCCCGACCCGACGCCGAGACCGACGCCGTGCCCGACTCCGAGGCCAGCTCGGTGCCCGACCTGGCCGAGGCCTGACGCCGTGGCCGACGCCGTGGCCGTCGCGAACCGACGCCGAGGCCGACGCCGTACCCGACGCCGAGGCCGACGCCGAACCCGACGCCGAACCCGACGCCGAACCCGACGCCGTACCCGACTCCGAAGCCGACGCCGAACCCGACGCCGAACCCGACGCCGTACCCGACTCCGAAGCCGACGCCGAACCCGACGCCGAACCCGACGCCGTACCCGACGCCGAAGCCGACGCCGAACCCGACGCCGAACCCGACGCCGTACCCGACTCCGAAGCCGACGCCGAACCCGACGCCGAACCCGACGCCGTACCCGTCACCGTACCCGACGGCCTTCCCGACGCCCTACCCGACGGCCTTCCCCACGCCCTTCCCGACGGCCTTCCCGACGCCCTACCCGACGGCCTTCCCGACGCCTTACCCAACAGCTTTCCCGACGCCCTACCCGACGGCCTTTCCGACGTCCTTCCCGACGCCCAGCCCGACGCCCAGCCCGACGTATCCACTGAGTTGGCCGACGCCACATCCAACGTTTCCTCCCGCAGGTCCTACGGCGGGCGGAGCTGGCGGAGGCGTGGCTGCCACTGGCGATCCCCACCTTCAAAACGTTCACGGCGAGCGATTCGATCTAATGCAGGCGGGCAAACATGTTCTGATAAACATTCCTCGTGGTGTGAGCGCTGAAGACGCATTGCTTCGTGTGCAGGCCGATGCCCGCCGCGTGGGTGGAAGTTGCTCGGATATGTACTTCCAAGAACTGAACATTACAGGCTCTTGGGCGGAGGCTAAGCAAGTTGGAGGGTATCACTACAGCGTACAGCAAAGCGTAACGAAGACTCCGCAATGGGTTGCTCTCGGTCAGGTTGAGCTGAAAGTCGTCCATGGACGCACAGAGAGTGGCATCCTGTACTTGAATGTGTATGTGAAGCATTTGGGGCGATCAGGGTTTGCCGTCGGAGGTCTGCTGGGAGAAGACGACCACAAGGACGTGATGACTCCCCCGGCATCTTGTACCAGACACATTTCTTTGGTAGGAGTAGTGACCAGCGGGATACTTTGAAACGGTGGGTGTATGACAAGTGCGCTCCTCCGGGTGACGCATGCGGTAGTGCTTTCCTGATGGTTATAATGAAAAAGAAGTATGAACCCCCAAGTGCAAGCACTGTTTGGGGAAGAGGCCTCTAAAACATTTCGCGGATGCAGGACATGACCCCCCTGGTGCCATCTATGACAGTGGTAGAAGTGTGGCTTCAGACCGACGCCCCCGTGGCACCCGAATTCCCCAAATGTCCGTCCTCTCTGCCCTTCCTTCGCCTCCCCTTCCCTCCTTTCAGGAGGGACGTGAGGCCGATTGTCCAGAGAGGACGCCTCATGTGTCCTCTTTCATTTTGCGGTCCGCATGCGTCCGCGCTTGCGCACACGCCTCATGGAAGGTACTTCTGTTTTGGCCTGGTGAGGTTGATCTGCCGCCCTCGATGAGGCCGCCGCAAGGCCCGCGCTGGAACAGAAGGTGCACGTAAGAATCTTGCATCGCATACGTAGCGTTGTTGCGGCAGTAGTCCTTCCGCCGTTCGGAGACACGGCTCCAATGCAATCCCCCCTTCGGCAGCCGCACACCCCACCAGATGCCTTAGCCCTCGCCTTGCCATACCACTCCCTGTGCTGTCGAGGTTCGTGGGATGAGACCGAGTGAAACGTGAATGCACCAAGCCGGAAATCGCACGTTGCGTCGGGCGAGGCAAGGCGAGGCGAAGGTGCGCGAGTTTCGCAGATTTGGTTTTAGGGGCTAAGGGCCAAAGTCAGGCAAGAAATGAGTCGCCCCACGACGCTGGCCGTGGTGTGAAGAGGTCCCCTAGTTTGTCACGGATGTTGTCCCCACAGGATTCTGGGCGATTGTCCCGATGATTTTCCCGATGGTTGTCCCGACGGTTGTCCCGATGCTTGTTCCGATGGTTGTTCCGATGGTTGTTTCGACGGTTGTCGCGATGGTCGTCCCGATGGTCGCCCTGATAGTTGTCTCGATGGTTGCCCCCGTGGCCGTCCCGCTGGTTTTCCCGATGGGCGTCCCAATGGCCCGATGGTTGTCCCCGATGCTTGTCCCGATGGTTGTCCTGATGGGCGTCTTGATGGTTGTCTCTCTGGTTGCCCGATGGTTTTCCGGATGGTTCTACAGCTGTCCTGTGTTGGGTTCTTGTCTTCCTCGTCCTTCCTCCTCCTTCCTCCGTGCCTCCTGCCTCCTGCCTCGCCGTCCTGTCTGGGGCTCGCTGGGGGCCTGTGAAGTGCGGAATTGCTGCCACTTTCGAGGGCTGCTGGGGGGTCAGCAGAGTTCGGACTCAGATTGGACCTCGCCATCCCTAAGGGGGCGTGCACTGCGAAACTGTTGCCACTTTGGAAGGCACTCGGGGCAGTCCCGTGGCAATGCCCTGAGCATCAGTGCAATCACGGGGGCCACGTCCTCATCCTCCATTCCCTTTCCTTATAAATCCCTGTCGCACCCCGAGGCTGGTCGAAAAGGCGGGCCGGGCGTTTCGCGTTTATAATACTGAAGTTTAAACCTTTGCAGACATGTCACGTATTTAGAGCGGGCCGTCTTCAAACTGTGGCTCTAGCCTCAGCGCCGCGCACATTCGTTTCACAGTTGCAGACATTTCGCGGATTGAGGGCGGGTCGTTCGATCCACTCCCCAGATGTCGGTAATCCATAGCAGGGTTTGTTTGTCGGTGCCGCTCGTGTTTCCAATCTTCTTTCGTTGGCATGTGCTTTGTTCTCCCTCCGCTGCACCGCGCGTACTCCTCAGCTCCTCCGTTACCCGCCTCCCCCCGCCCTCCTCCGCTCGCAGCCGCTTCTGCTGCGTTGCCTGCTGCATGCTGCTGGTGGCCCGCCGATGCCATCCGCTGCTGTTGCTGCGAACGTCGTGATCAGTTCGGCAACAACCTCGCGCGGATCGCGCCCCGTGGGGAGCTTCGTCTGCGGTCCCAGCAGGGGCGCACCAAAGCGTCTGCAGCCCGCAATGGGCTCCACCCCCAGGCCCAGGGGGGACGCCCCCAAAGCGCATCCGCAGCCATTGCGGCGCTCCTTTCCCGCGGCTCGCGCCAGTGAGGGAGCTCCGCCCGCGGCCCTCGCGGGGGCGCTCCAGTGGCGTCTCCGTGCCCGCGTCGGCACGCCCCTCGCGAAGATCGCGGCCATACACCAAAGGCCCCAGTGGGAATTCCCGCGGCGTCTCCGCGCCCGTTCCGGCACGCCTTGTCAAGGGGATGGCGCCCCGCTGGGGGCGCCACCCACGAGCCCAGTAGGGGCAGTCATCCGTCTTCAAACGGTTGTCTCCCAACGGGGCACTTCCCTCAGTGGAAATGAATCCTTGCAGGGGCCAATGGAGAGGGAGCTTGGAGGGAGGGTTTATTCCAACATCGTTGATGAGTCTTGGGTTTGTACAGGTCCTCCTCCTCCTCCTCCTCCTCCGTCTCCGGGCGCAGCGTGCTGCGCAAGCGCTGCCACTTCGTGACCTCGCGTGGGGTGCACTCGGAATGCGGTGCCGTACCCACGGTCGGGTCGCAGCTCCCAGACTAGCGTCAGGACAGAAGTCGAGTTCGTCGGCCCAGGGATCCGCTTCCTCAGAATCGCCCCCAATGGGGTCTTGGAGATCGTCCTCTGGCCAACCGTGACCGTCATTACTGGCGTTCTCGCCGCGCCGGACCCTCGAGACGTCGACTTGGCCGTCTACCACAGTGTACAGATCGCCATGCGATTCGTGACACCATATGCATCCCGGTTCAGGCATTCTGGTTCAGGCAGACCTGGAGCAGCTTCCCCTTTGTCCGTAATCTGCACACGCGCGAAACCATTTGGCCTGCGGGTCCTTTCATTTCAGTTCCGTGGGATGGCGGTCCAGAAGGCACCTTGGACCGTGTGGTCCGCGGTTGTATTCGTCCTCAGCATCAGCGTGCCCATGGCGACCTCCATCGGTGTGAGCTCCAAGCTGAAGTGTGCAGATGACGACGCCCAAATTATTGCGCTGGCAAGCGGTATCGGCGTCAGCATCAGTGGTTGTGCTGAGGTGCAGCCTTACTGCGAGAACTCGAAGTATGGCAGCACTGTGCAGGCGACCTGCCCTGCAACGTGTGGCCTCTGCAAGGTGGCCAGGCCCAGCAGCTCCCAGGCGGCGAAGGTGCTAATGGACAGCTCCAGGGGCTCCCGGGACGCGCAGTCTCTGGACAGGTCTTTGGCGGCGAAAGGGCCCGACCCGACGCCGAGACCGACGCCGTGGCCGACGCCGTGGCCGACGCGGTGGCCGACGCCGAGGCCGACGCCGTGGCCGACGCCGTGGCCGACGCGGTACCCGACGCCAAGGCCGACGCCGTACCCGACGCCGAGGCCGACGCCGTATCCGACGCCGAGGCCGACGCCGTACCCGACGCCGAGGCCGACGCCGAACCCGACGCCGAACCCGACGCCGAACCCGACGCCGTAACCCGACTCCGAAGCCGACGCCGAACCCCCCCGGGATAAAAAAACGCCGACCCGGACGCCGGACCCGACTCCGAAGCGACGTTGAACCCACGCCGAACCGACGCCGTAAACCGACCCGAACCGCGACGCGAACCCGACGCCGATCCCGACGCCGTACCCGACCCGAAGCCCAAGCCGAACGCCGAACCCGACGCCGAACCCGACGCACGTACCCTCACCGAACCCGACGGCCTTCCACGCCCGTACACGACGGCCTTCCCCACGCCTTCCCGACGGCCTTACCCGACGCCCTACCCTACGGCCTTCCCGACGCCTTACTCCCAACACTTTTCCCGACGCCTACCCGACGGCCTTTCGACGTCCTTCCCGACGCCCAGCCCGACGCCCAGCCCGACGTATCCTCTGAGTTGGCCGACGCCACATCCAACGTTTCCTCCCGCAGGTCCTACGGCGGGCGGAGCTGGCGGAGGCGTGGCTGCCACTGGCGATCCCCACCTTCAAAACGTTCACGGCGAGCGATTCGATCTAATGCAGGCGGGCAAACATGTTCTGATAAACATTCCTCGTGGTGTGAGCGCTGAAGACGCATTGCTTCGTGTGCAGGCCGATGCCCGCCGCGTGGGTGGAAGTTGCTCGGATATGTACTTCCAAGAACTGAACATTACAGGCTCTTGGGCAGAGGCTAAGCAAGTTGGAGGGTATCACTACAGCGTACAGCAAAGCGTAACGAAGACTCCGCAATGGGTTGCTCTCGGTCAGGTTGAGCTGAAAGTCGTCCATGGACGCACAGAGAGTGGCATCCTGTACTTGAATGTGTATGTGAAGCATTTGGGGCGATCAGGGTTTTGTTGTCTGAGGTCTGCTGGGAGAGGAACGGACACAAGTACGTGATGACCCCACCGGCATCTTGTACCAAACACATCTTTTCTTTGTAGGAGGTATGACGAGCGGATACTTTGAAACGGTGCGGTGTATGACCAGTGCGCTCCTCAGTGTGACGCATGCGTAATGCTTTCCTATGGTTATAATGAAAATGAAGTATGAACCCCCAAGTGCAAGCACTTTTGGGAAGAAGGCCTCTAAAACATTATTCGCGGATGCCAGGACATGACCCCCCTGGTGCCATCTATTGACAGATGTAGAAGAGTGTGGCTTCAGACCGACGCCCCCGTGGCACCCGAATTCCCCAAATGTCCGTCCTCTCTGCCCTTCCTTCGCCTCCCCTTTCCCTCCTTTCAGGAGGGACGTGAGGCCGATTGTCCAGAGAGGACGCCTCATGTGTCCTCTTTCATTTTGCGGTCCGCATGCGTCCGCGCTTGCGCACACGCCTCATGGAAGGTATTTCTGTTTTGGCCTGGTGAGGTTGATCTGCCGCCCTCGATGAGGCCGCCGCAAGGCCCGCGCTGGAACAGAAGGTGCACGTAAGAATCTTGCATCGCATACGTAGCGTTGTTGCGGCAGTAGTCCTTCCGCCGTTCGGAGACACGGCTCCAATGCAATGCCCCCCTTCGGCAGCCGCACACCCCTCCAGGATGCCTTAGCCCTCGCCTTGCCATTCCACTCATGTGCTGTCAGAGGTTGGGGGGTGAGACCGAGGTGAAACGTGAGATGCACCAACCGGGAAATCGCACGTGCGTGCGGGCGAGGCGAGGCGAGGCGAAGGTGCGCGAGTTCGCAGATTGGTTAGGGGCTAGGGCCAAGTCAGGCAAGAATGAGTCGCCCCACGCGCTGGCCGTGGTGTGAAGATGGTCCCGCTAGTTGTCCGGATGGTTGTCCCCACAGTTGTCTGGGCGATTGTCCCGATGGTTGCCCCGATGGAAATCCCGATGATTTTCCCGATGGTTGTCCCGACGGTTGTCCCGATGCTTGTTCCGATGGTTGTTCCGATGGTTGTTTCGACGGTTGTCGCGATGGTCGTCCCGATGGTCGCCCTGATAGTTGTCTCGATGGTTACCCCCGTGGCCGTCCCGCTGGTTTTCCCGATGGGCGTCCCAATGGCCCGATGGTTGTCCCCGATGCTTGTCCCGATGGTTGTCCTGATGGGCGTCTTGATGGTTGTCTCTCTGGTTGCCCGATGGTTTTCCGGATGGTTCTACAGCTGTCCTGTGTTGGGTTCTTGTCTTCCTCGTCCTTCCTCCTCCTTCCTCCGTGCCTCCTGCCTCCTGCCTCGCCGTCCTGTCTGGGGCTCGCTGGGGGCCTGTGAACTGCGGAATTGCTGCCACTTTCGAGGGCTGCTGGGGGGCCAGCAGAGTTCGGACTCAGATTGGACCTCGCCATCCCTAAGGGGGCGTGCACTGCGAAACTGTTGCCACTTTGGAAGGCACTCGGGGCAGTCCCGTGGCAATGCCCTGAGCATCAGGGCAATCACGGGGGCCACGTCCTCATCCTCCATTCCCTTTCCTTATAAATCCCTGTCGCACCCCGAGGCTGGTCGAAAAGGCGGGCCGGGCGTTTCGCGTTTATAATACTGAAGTTAAAACCTTTGCAGACATGTCACGTATTTAGAGCGGGCCGTCTTCAAACTGTGGCTCTAGCCTCAGCGCCGCGCACATTCGTTTCACAGTTGCAGACTTTTCGCGGATTGAGGGCGGGTCGTTCGATCCACTCCCCAGATGTCTGTAATCCATAGCAGGGTTTGTTTTTCGGTGCCGCTCGTGTTTCCAATCTTCTTTCGTTGCAATGTGCTTGTTCTCCCTCCCAGCACCGCGCCGTAACTCCTCAGCATCCTCCTTACCCGCCACCCCCGCCCTCCTACCGCTTCGAAGCCGCTTCTGCTGCGTTTGCCTTGCTGGCAATGCTGCTAGGAGGCCCCCGCCGATGCCATCCGCCTGCTGTTGCTGCGAACGTCGTGCTCAATTCGCAACAACCTCGCGCGGATCGCCCCCTGGGGACTTGTCTGCGGTCCCAGCAGGCGACACCCAAAGCGTCTGCAGCCCCAATGGGCTCCATCCCCCAGGCCCCAGGGGGGACGCCCCCAAAAGCGCATCCGCAGACTTTTGCGGCCGCTCCTTTCCCCGCCGGGCGGCTCGCGCCATGAAGGCGGGCCGCCCACGGCCCTCGCGGGGGCGCTCCAGTGGCGTCCTCTCCGTGCCCGCGTCGGCACGCCCCTCGCGAAGATCGCGGCCATACACCACAGGCCCCAGTGGGAATTCCCGCGGCGTCTCCGCGCCCGTGCCGGCACGCCTTGTCAAGGGGATGGCGCCCCGCTGGGGGCGCCACCCACGAGCCCAGTAGGGGCAGTCATCCGTCTTCAACGGTTGTCTCCCCACGACGGTTGTCTCCCCAACGGGGCACTTAACGGGGCACTCCCTCAGTGGAAATGAATCCTAGCAGGGGCCCAATGGGGAGGGAGCTATGGAGGAGGGAAGGGAGGGTTTATTTTCCAACATCGTTGATGAGTCTTGGTTTGTACTGGTCTCCTCACTCCTCCTCCCTCCGTCTCCGGAGCGCAGCCGTGCTCGCAAAGCGCTGGCACTTCGTGACCTGGCGTGGGTGCACAACTCGGAATGCGGTGCCGTACCCACGGTCGGGTCGCAGCTCCCAGACTAGCGTCAGGACAGAAGTCGAGTTCGTCGGCCCAGGGATCCGCTTCCTCAGAATCGCCCCCAATGGGGTCTTGGAGATCGTCCTCTGGCCAACCGTGACTGCCTTACTGGCGTTCTCGCCGGGAGCATCTGTGCTGTCCGCGCCGGACCCTCGAGACCGGTTCAGGCATTCTGGTTCAGGCAGACCTGAAGCAGTTTCCATTTTGTCCGTAATCTGCACACGCGCGAAAACATTTGGCCTGCGGGTCCTTTCCTTTCAGTTCCGTGGGATGGCGGTCCAGAAGGTACCTTGGACCGTGTGGTCCGCGGTTGCATTCGTCCTCAGCATCAGCGTGCCCATTGCGACCTCCATCGGTGTGAGCTCCAAGCTGAAGTGTGCAGATGACGACGCCCAAATTATTGCGCTGGCAAGCGGCATCGGCGTCAGCATCAGTGGTTGTGCTGAGGTGCAGCCTTACTGCGAGAATTCGAAGTATGGCAGCACTGTGCAGGCGACCTGCCCTTCAACGTGTGGCCTCTGCAAGGTGGCCAGGCCCAGCAGCTCCCAGGCGGCGAAGGTGCTAATGGACAGCTCCAGGGGCTCCCGGGACGCGGATGAGCAGCAGTCTCTGGACAGGTCTTTGGCGGCGAAAGGGCCCGACCCGACGCCGAGACCGACACCGTGGCCGACGCCGTGGCCGACGCGGTGGCCGACGCGGTACCCGACGCCGAAGCCGACGCCGTACCCGACGCCGAGGCCGACGCCGTGGCCGACGCCGTGGCCGACGCGGTACCCGACGCCGAGGCCGACGCCGTACCCGACGCCGAGGCCGACGCGTAATCCGACGACCGAGCCGACTCCGTATCCCGACGCCGAGGCCGACGCCGTACCCGACGCCGAGGCCGACGCCGACCCCGACCCCCGAAATCCGACGCCCGAACCCAGACGCCGTAACCCGACGCGAAAGCCGACGCCGAACCCGAACCCGAACCCGACGCCGTACCCGCCGCCGAATCCGACCCGAACCCAATCGCATACCGAAATCCGGACGCCGACACCGAACGCCGACGCCGAACCCGACGCACCGTACCCGACGCCCGAAGCCGACGCGACCCCCGAGCCGAACCCGACGCCCGTACCCGCTCCGAAGCCTACGCTACCGAACCCGACGCGAACCGATACGCGTACCCGTCACCAGTACCCGACGGCCTTTGCCCACACGCCCTTCCCGACGGCCTTCCCGACGCCCTACCCGACGGCCTTCCCGACGCCTTACCCAACAGCTTTCCCGACGCCCTACCCGACGGCCTTTCCGACGCCCTTCCCGACGCCCAACCCGACGCCCAGCCCGACGTATCCTCTGAGTTGGCCGACGCCACATCCAACGTTTCCTCCCGCAGGTCCTACGGCGGGCGGAGCTGGCGGAGGCGTGGCTGCCACTGGCGATCCCCACCTTCAAAACGTTCACGGCGAGCGATTCGATCTAATGCAGGCGGGCAAACATGTTCTGATAAACATTCCTCGTGGTGTGAGCGCTGAAGACGCATTGCTTCGTGTGCAGGCCGATGCCCGCCGCGTGGGTGGAAGTTGCTCGGATATGTACTTCCAAGAACTGAACATTACAGGCTCTTGGGCAGAGGCTAAGCAAGTTGGAGGGTATCACTACAGCGTGCAGCAAAGCGTAACGAAGACTCCGCAATGGGTTGCTCTCGGTCAGGTTGAGCTGAAAGTCGTCCATGGACGCACAGAGAGTGGCATCCTGTACTTGAATGTGTATGTGAAGCATTTGGGGCGATCAGGGTTTGCCGTCGGAGGTCTGCTGGGAGAAGACGACCACAAGGACTTGATGACTCCCCCGGCATCTTGTACCAGACACATTTCTTTGGTAGGAGTAGTGACGAGCGGGATACTTTGAAACGGTGGGTATATGACAAGATGACAAGTGCGCCCATGCGGGTGACGCATGCGGTAGTGCTTTCCTGCTACTTATGAGAAAGGAAAAAGCAGCATGAACCCCCATGTGCAAGCCCTGTTTGGTGAAGAGGCCTCTAAAGCAGTTCGCGGATGCAGGACATGACCCCCTCGGTGCCATCTATGAGCGTGATGGAAGTGTGGCTTCAGACCGACGCCCCCAAGCCTTTGGAAAAGTCACGTGGCACCCGAATTCCCCAAATTTCCGTCCTCTCTGCCCTTCCTTCTCCCCCCCTTCCCTCCTTTCAGGAGGGACGTGAGGCCGATTGCCCAGAGAGGACGCCTCATGTGCCCTCTTTCATTTTGCGGTCCGCATGCGTCCGCGCTTGCGCACACGCCTCATGGAAGGTACTTCTGTTTTGGCCTGGTGAGGTTGGCCCTCGATGAGGCCGCCGCAAGGCCCGCGCTGGAACAGAAGGTGCACGTAAGAATCTTGCATCGCATACGTAGCGTTGTTGCGGCAGTAGTCCTTCCGCCGTTCGGAGACACGGCTCCAATGCAATGCCCCCCTTCGGCAGCCGCACACCCCCCCAAGGATACCTTAGCCCTCGCCTTGCCATTCCACTCCTGTGCTGTCGGAGGTTGGGGGGTGAGACCGAAGTCAAACGTGAGATGCACCAACCGGGAAATCGTTTCGTTCCGTGCGTGACGTGCGTGCGGGCGAGGCGAGGCGAGGCGAAGGTGCGCGAGTTCGCACATTGGTTAGGGGCTAGGGCCAAGTCAGGCAATAATGAGTCGCCCTACGCGCTGGCCGTGGTGTGAAGATGGTTCCGCTAGTTGTCCGGATGGTTGTCCCCACAGTTGTCTGGGCGGTTGTCCCGATGGTTGCCCCGATGGAAATCCCGATGATTTTCCCGATGGTTGTCCCGACGGTTGTCCCGATGCTTGTTCCGATGGTTGTTCCGATGGTTGTTCCGACGGTTGTCGGGATGGTCGTCCCGATGGTCGCCCTGATAGTTGTTTCGATGGTTGCCCCCGTGGCCGTCCCGCTGGTTTTCCCGATGGGCGTCCCATGGCCCGATGGTTGTCCCCGATGCTTGTCCCGATGGTTGTCCTTATGGGCATCTTGATGGTTGTGTCTCTGGTTGCCCGAGGGTTTTCCGGATGGTTTTACAACCGTCCTGTGTTGGGTTCTCGTTTTGAATAGAGCGCTGCGGTCGCGATATCCTCCTCCTTCCTCCTCTCTCCTCCTGCCTCCTCCGTGCCTCCTGCCTCCTGCCTCGCCGTCCTGTCTGGCGCTCGCTGGGGGCCTGTGAACTGCGGAATTGCTGCCACTTTCGAGGGCTGCTGGGGGGCCAGCAGAGTTCGGACTCAGGTTGGACCTCGCCATCCCTAAGGGGGCGTGCACTGCGAAACTGTTGCCATTTTCGAGGGCAGTCAGGGCAATCCCGTGGCAATGCCCTGAGCATCAGGGCAATCACGGGGGCCACGTCCTCCTCCTCCGTTCCCTTTCCTTATAAATAACTCCTCCCTGTCGCAACCCGAGGCTGGTCGAAAGGTGTGCGTGGGCCGGGTGTTTCGCCTGAGACTTCCTCACCGTTTATAATACTGAAGTTAAGACCTTTGCAGACATGTCACGTATTTAGAGCGGGCCGTCTTCAAACTGTGGCTCTAGCCTCAGCGCCGCGCACATTCGTTTCACAGTTGCAGACATTTCGCGGATTGAGGGCGGGTCGTTCGATCCACTCCCCAGATGTGTAATCCATAGCAGGGTTTGTTTTTCGGTGCCGCTCGTGTTTCCAATCTTCTTTCGTTGGCATGTGCTTTGTTCTCCCTCCGCTGCACCGCGCGTACTCCTCAGCTCCTCCGTTACTCGCCTCCCCCCGCCCTCCTCCGCTCGCAGCCGCTTCTGCTGCGTTGCCTGCTGCATGCTGCTGGTGGCCCGCCGATGCCATCCGCTGCTGTTGCTGCGAACGTTGTGATCAGTTCGGCAACAACCTCGCGCGGATCGCGCCCCGTGGGGAGCTTCGTCTGCGGTCCCAGCAGGGGCGCACCAAAGCGTCTGCAGCCCGCAATGGGCTCCACCCCCAGGCCCAGGGGGGACGCCCCCAAAGCGCATCCGCAGCCATTGCGGCGCTCCTTTCCCGCGGCTCGCGCCAGTGAGGGAGCTCCGCCCGCGGCCCTCGCGGGGGCGCTCCAGTGGCGTCTCCGTGCCCGCGTCGGCACGCCCCTCGCGAAGAACGCGGCCATACACCAAAGGCCCCAGTGGGAATTCCCGCGGCGTCTCCGCGCCCGTGCCGGCACGCCTTGTCAAGGGGATGGCGCCCCGCTGGGGGCGCCACCCACGAGCCCAGTAGGGGCAGTCATCCGTCTTCAAACGGTTGTCTCCCAACGGGGCACTTCCCTCAGTGGAAATGAATCCTTGCAGGGGCCAATGGAGAGGGAGCTTGGAGGGAGGGTTTATTCCAACATCGTTGATGAGTCTTTGGTTTGTACAGGTCCTCCTCCTCGTCCCTCCTCCTCCGTCTCCGGGCGCAGCGTGCTGCGCAAGCGCTGCCACTTCCGTCACCTCGTGTGGGGTGCACTCGGAATGCGGTGCCGTACCCACGGTCGGGTCGCAGCTCCCAGACTAGCGTCAGGACAGAAGTCGAGTTCGTCGGCCCAGGGATCCGCTTCCTCAGAATCGCCCCAAATGGGGTCTTGGAGATCGTCCTCGGGCCAACCGTGACCGTCATTACTGGCGTTCTCGCCGGGAGCATCTGTGCTGGCCGCGCCGGACCCTCGAGACGTCGACCTGGCCGTCTACCAGAGATCGCCATGCGATTCGTGACACCATATGCATCCCGGTTCAGGCATTCTGGTTCAGGCAGACCTGGAGCAGCTTCCCCTTTGTCCGTAATCTGCACACGCGCGAAAACATTTGGCCTTGCGGGTCCTTCCCTTTCTGTTTCGTGGGATGGCGGTCCATAAGGCACCTTGGACCGTGCGGTCCGCGGTTGCACTCGTCCTCAGCATCAGCGTACCCACTGCGACCTCGATCGGTGTGAGTTCCAAGTCGAAGTGTGCAGATGACGACGCCCACATTATTGCGCTGGCAAGCGGCATCGGCGCCAGTATCAGTGGTTGTGCTGAGGTGCAGCCTTATTGCAAAGATGAGAAGTATGGCAGCACTGTGCAGGCGACCTGCCCAGTAACGTGTGGCCTCTGCAGGGTGGCCAGCCCCAGCAGCTCCCAGGCGGCGAAGGTGCAGATGGACAGGAGCTCCATGGGCTCCCGGGACGCGCATGATCAGCAGTCCTTGGACAGGTCTCTGGCGGCGAAAGGGCCTGACCCGACACCAAGGCCGACGCCGTGGCCGACGCCGTGGCCGACGCGGTACCCGACGCCGAGGCCGACGCCGTGGCCGACGCCGTGGCCGACGCGATACCCGACGCCGAGGCCGACGCCGTACCCGACGCCGAGGCCGACGCCGTACCCGACGCCAAGGCCGACGCCGTACCCGACGCCGAGGCCGACGCCGTACCCGACGCCGAGGCCGACGCCGAACCCGACGCCGAACCCGACGCCGTACCCGACGCCGAAGCCGACGCCGAACCCGACGCCGAACCCGACGCCGTACCCGACGCCGAACCCGACGCCGAACCCGACGCCCTACCCGACGCCGTATCCGACGCCGAAGCCGACGCCGAACCCGACGCCGAACCCGACGCCCTTCCCGACGCCCTTCCCGACGCCCTTCCCGACGGCCTTCCCGACGCCCTACCCGACGGCCTTCCCGACGCCCTACCCGACGGCCTTCCCGACGCCCTACCCGACGGCCTTCCCGACGCCTTTCCCGACGGCCTTCCCGACGTCCTACCCAACAGCTTTCCCCACGCCCTACCCGACGGCCTTCCCGACTCCCAGCCCGACGCCCAGCCCGACATATCCTCTGGGTTGGCCGACGCCACAGCCGACGTTTCCTCCCGCAGCTCCTATGGCGGGCGGAGCTGCCGCAGGCGTGGCTGCCACGGGCGATCCCCACCTTCAAAACGTTCACGGCGAGCGGTTCGATTTAATGCAGGCGGGCAAACATGTTCTGATAAACATCCCTCGTGGAGTGAGCGCTGAAGACGCATTGCTTCGTGTGCAGGCCGATGCGCGCCGCTTGGGTGGAAGTTGTTCGGATCTTTATTTCCAAGAGCTGAATATTACAGGCTCTTGGGCAGAGGCTAAGCAAGTTGGAGGGTATCACTACGGCGTATGGCAAAGCGTTACGACGATTCCGCAATGGGTTGCTATTGGTCAGGCAGAGCTGAAAGTCGCCCATGGACGCACAGAGAGTGGCATCCTGTACTTGAATGTGTATGTGAAGCATTTAGGGCGATCAGGGTTTGCCGTCGGAGGTTTGCTGGGGGAAGACGACCACAAGGACGTGATGACTCCCCCGGCGTCTTGTACCAAACACATTCCTTTGGTAGAAGTCGTGACGAGTAGCCAGGTTCCTTCCTCCGAATCGTCAGTTGCAACGGCAACCTTCGCGTGACCATGCGGGATATTTCGAAAATATTTAACGTGGGTATATGACAAGTACGCCTCTTCGGGCAACCCATGCGGTGATGTTCTCCTGCTCCATAGTGAAAAAAAAATCACCCCTCCATTCATCACCCCCCTGTTGATCGCCCCCCCACTTATCGCCCCCCCATCAGTCAACGCCCGAGCCCAGATCTCGGGGCCCAAAAAGGGCACAAAAGGTGAACATCTCCCTCCTCCCCCATTCACAGTCAACCCGCCTAGGAAGGATGAGCAACTTTCCAAGGCTACCCTTGCATCCTTGCCCCTTCAGCCCATCCATTGCGACTTTCGCTGCCCAACCTCGCTCGAAAAACGTTAAGATGGCCCTCCAATGCCCTGGCATTCTTACCATGCATCCTCAATATACGGGTTGACTGTATCGCCCCCCCCATGAGTCAACGCCCGAGCCCAGATCCCGGGGCCCAAAAAGGGCACGAAAGGTGAACGTCTCCCTCCTCCCCCCCAACTGCGATCGGCCCGAGGTTCGTGGAGGGTACCCTACTGTTCTTCGTGCTGGTTGGACGCTGCTGCGCATCCTGGCGGAGAGTGCCCTCGAGTGATCCTGCGTTTTTCGGGGTGTTCTGGCCGGCGGAGGGCCTCGTGTTCTCGAAGGATGTTCGTCTCTCCCAGGCCCGACCGTATCGCTTTTCCCCCGGTTTGTCCACGCCCGAGCTCAGATTTCGCAGGCCGACCCTCGGCGCAGTCGGGCCGGCTTCGGCGCCAGAGCCGCCGTGCTCGGGCGGACCGCGTCAAGAGTGCTCCCCGAACGAGACGAAGAAGCGCAGTCAAAATTGACAAAGTGCGGGGTGGGGTTAGTGGTTGGGGTTAGGATTAGGGGCTTGGGTTAGGGTGAGGACCAGGGGGTGGTGGGTCGGGTTCCGGGTCAGGGGGCGGCGTGGCGAAAGGGGGGGAGGGGGGGGGGGGTTCGACCCCTCCCCTTTTCGAAAGGGGGGGAAAAGGGGGGGGGGGGGGGGGGGGGGGGGGGTCCCCGACGACGGATCGGGGAAAGGGGGGGGAGGGGGGGGGGGGGTCCCCGACGACGGATCGGGTCCACGCCCCGAGCTCCGATTCCAGGGGCCCTCCGTCCTCCCCCCTGGGCGAGCGCGCCGCAGGCCGACCCTTCGGCGCCGTCGGGCCGGCCTCGGCTCCATTCGCCGCCGTGCTCGGGCGGACCGCGTCAAGAGTGCTCCCCGAGCGAGACGCAGAGGCAGAGTCAAAAATGGACCCCCCTCGGGTCAGGAGAAGCTCACGACGGGAGGCTCTTCGCCATCTTCGGCCTCTGGGGGCCCTTTGCCCGGGCCTCGGGACCGTCCACAGACCGCTCGGGATGAAAAGCCGGTCCCGAGCAATGGGTGGAGTCCTCTGGGGGATCGACGCTGCAACCAACACTGACAGTAAGAATGCGCGGTAAGGATGCAAGGGCCTGGGACTCCCTTGTCGAAGCTTCTCGAGCAGGGCTGGCCATCGAAAGGCGCTAGGGACGGACCGAGGAGGCAAGGATGCAAGGGTACTCGTCTTTATTATAGGTTTTGACTGTAGGGCGGAAGTTCCCGCCTCCGGAAAGAGAAGGGCGGCTAGTTCTTTGAAAAGCAAGGCGGAATTTCCCGCCCTGCTTGTCAGGGAGGGTTTCCCTCACAGCTGCTAACGGACCAGAACCGCGCGGTGACAGACCGCGTGGCGATGTCTTCGGGGATTGCGAGGGCACTGCACGGTCTGTCACCGCACCGTTTTGGGACCCCCGATTGGCTCAAGGCATCCCAGTTCAGGCAGACCTGGGGCAGCTTCCATCTTGTCCGTAATCTAACTACACACGCGAAAACATTTGGCTCGCGGGTCCCTTCCTTTCTGTTCCGTGGTATGGCGGTCCAGAAGGCACCTTGGACCGTGCGGTCCGCGGTTGCATTCGTCCTCAGCATCAGCGTACCCATTGCGACCTCGATCGGTGTGAGTTCCAAGTCGAAGTGTGCAGATGACGACGCCCACATTATCGCGCTGGCCAGCGGCATCGGCGTCAAGATCAGTGGTTGTGCTGAGGTGCAGCCTTATTGCGAAGATGCGGCGTATGGCAGCACTGTGCAGGCGACCTGCCCTGCAACGTGTGGCCTCTGCAGGGTGGCCAGCCCCAGCAGTTCCCAGGCGGCGAAGGTGCTGATGGACAGGAGCTTCAAGGGTTCCCAGGTCGCGGATGATCAGCAGTCTTTGGACAGGTCTCTGGCGGCGAAAGGGCCCGACCCGACACCGAGGCCGACGCCGTGGCCGACGCCGTGGCCGACACGGTACCCGACGCCGAGGCCGACGCCGTGGCCGACGCCGTGGCCGACACGGTACCCGACGCCGAGGCCGACGCCGTGGCCGACGCCGAGGCCGACGCCGTACCCGACGCCGAGGCCGACGCCGTACCCGACGCCGAGGCCGACGCCGTACCCGACGCCGAGGCCGACGCCGAACCCGACGCCGAACCCGACGCCGTACCCAACGCCGAACCCGACGCCGAACCCGACGCCGTACCCGACGCCGAAGCCGACGCCGAACCCGACGCCCTACCCGACGCCGTATCCGACGCCGAAGCCGACGCCGAACCCGACGCCGAACCCGACGCCCTTCCCGACGCCCTACCCGACGGCCTTCCCGACGCCCTACCCGACGGCCTTCCCGACGCCCTACCCGACGGCCTTCCCGACGCCCTACCCGACGGCCTTCCCGACGCCTTTCCCGACGGCCTTCCCGAC